>VXAX01001751.1:24690-115689 GCA_013399835.1 Leptocoma aspasia
GTGGGGCAGGTAGGGGCCGTGCCCGTGGCCGTGCCCGTGCTGGTGGTACTGGTGCGGGTGCGGGGGCGGGTGGTAGTGGTGGTGGTGGTGGTAGGGCGGCGGGTTCTGGTGGCAGTACTGCCCGTGGTGCGGGTGCGGGGCGGCCGCCGCGCCCTCGGCGTGGTGCGGGGGCTGCGGGGCCGCGTGGCTCTGGGACGGGGGCTTGCCCCTCTTGCTACCGAACAGGGACCCTAGGAGTGAGGAGGAGTTGGGCATAGTCTGGTGAGGGCGAGATGGACACTCTCGGGTTGATGTAGCTCTTCGGCGCATGTGAGGACTGCTAATGATGGACCCCTAAAAAGAAATTAACAGAAAATAAAAATTAAAAAAAAAAATCTTGAAATGTTCGAAAGGAAAAAAAAAAAAAAAAGTTCACACAAACTCCTCCTTCTCCTTTAGGGTTCAGATGGGTGGATCATGTTAGAGAGTTCTAGGGAAAATTTTATCTCCACCTTCCCTAAGTTGCCAATGGGGCACTTGTGCCCTGCTTAGGCGATTTTAAGCATTGAGTGATTGAGTAAGAATTTGACATCTTTGTACTTTGACATCAAAAGATGACTTCGAATTAAAAAAAAAAGTCACGGAAGAGTAACATGATGTAAGACCTATGAGTGTGTTTTTAAAGGAAAAATACATTTTAAAATACTGCAAAAAATACCATACTTGCTTTTTTACCACAAAAAAAAAAAAAAGAAGCTACATTAAATTAAACCTAAATAGTTAAACATACAGCAGCATATAATTCAGTTACAGCTCAGATTTTAAAATTGTATTTAAATCTTTGTTTATAGTAGTTTTCCACTACTATGACAGTGCTGCTTCTCAGGCCTACCTCTGCATTTTGTGTTACCATTTTTGCCACTAAGATTTCTATGTGCTTGTGTTATTCTGACCTGTGGTCCAACATTCTCTATTATTTAGCCTGGAATTTAGTTGCTGGAAATTCGGGGTTGTATTTTTAAAGAGTTATGGGACACAACAGTACTTAGGCAAAGTGTGCTAAATTTAAACTGCAATCTACCTAAAGCAAACACAAAAAAAAAAGAAAACAAAAAAAGAAAAAAAAAGAAAAATTCTGCAAGCTGAATTCAGAGACATGAACAGTATATATAAATGGTTTGAAGATGAATGAAATCTCATGAAATCCACATTGAATTCACCTATCTGAATAATTTTTTTATCCTCCCATGCCCTATCTGTGCAATTCCATGGTGTCATGACTGCATACATTTAGCAATTGAACTCGAAAATAAGCAATGGGGATGGCTGAGCATGACAGTCAATAGTTGTAGCTAAATATCAAACAGCAAGAACAGCTACTTGGTAACAAAGAGCAAGTGGGCTTTTAAGCTGGGGCCAGACTGAAATGGTGGCAAAAGGACACATCATATCCATTTAACCATGCTTGCAGGAACAAAGGGAACAAGGTTAGCTCAAACCAAAAATGGCATTGCTCTAAAACAAGCTGTCAGTGCTTTGTAAGCTGGAAGAATACAGAGTGAATAGCCTAGGCATGCATTTTATTTGTGGCAGGCAGGTTATATATATATATATATATTCATATATATATGTTAGAAGAAAAAAGAGCAAAAAAATATGTATGTATATAAAAGAAAGGTTTGAAATGCACATCATCACATCCAGCTAGACATCAGGAACTTCCTACTTACTTCCATATTGCTGTCTAGCGATCCTGCACTGCTGCGTCGCCCACGCTTGCCTGCCCAGGACATGCAACAGCAGAGATTAGAGACTGCGACACGACCGGCGCCAAGAGCTGGGCCCCACAACCCCACAGCTTTAGGGCCAGCAGGGACAGCAACTCCCTGCACCTGCCTGGCATTCTAGGGGTTGAGTGGTAATTTGGAGCCTTGTTGTCGTTGTTCGTGTTGGGAATCGACTCACACGACTTTTTTTTTTGTAGATTTGCATGATTCTCGAAGTCCGTGTGTTTGAGCAGCTGGGTTTAGTGCTGCGGTTGTGATGCTGAGCAGCAACAATTTTAAAGGGTTTGGTTTCCTGGGATCTAATCGTCCATGAAGGTTTTTTCCCTTTAAACTCTGAGATATAGTTGTGGGGTGGCATTAACTTAAATGCAAAATTTAATGTTGAAATATTCTGAACTTCAGTGTGGGGCACTGTGAGGGGCATCGGTTTTATCACTTAATCAGTTTTATCATTTTATCAGCTTTATAATTTCATCGAATTTATCACTTCAATTTCAGCTTTGAACCTCAGTGGATTTCATACAATCTTCTTTCATGAGGTTTAAAAAAAACTAAACTTAATTTTTGATCAGTAAATCTGGAATCTGTCTTGACATTATGGTTAGATTTTGTTTGTTTAGCTGTGCAGTGCTTTATCTTTTAGCATGTTGGATTTGTACTCCAACAGTCTCAAATTGCAAAGACATTTGCCTAAATCCACATGTGAAACTCCAGACTGTTTGCCTAAAGAGCCAGAAGACCTCAGTGGCTGTATAGGACACAGCACCCCAGATTTTCTTTCTCACTTTACAGCAGAGAAAATAGCATCTGGCTGCAGTGGAAATAGAGATTTTTAGAAGATAGCTTGTGGAGCTTTGCTTTGCAAACTTTCAGAATACTTTCCTGGCAGGGTGTAGAAACAAAGCTGAGCTTTGAGGAGCCCAACTGGTGCTCGGAGCTTCCCTAAAATCTGCAAGGCTTTGGAAACCAAAGCTTTCTCAGCAAAGCTGCCTCCTTGCTTTCCTGCAAGGACAAATATCAAAGCCACTCTCCACCCTGCATTGGCACATTGCTGCCTTCAGAAATTCTACTCTGAGAGGTGGTTTTGGGGGCGAATGTGAGGATTTCAGCATCGCTGAACCAATTAATGACATACCCTCATCACAGACACCCCAAAAGCACCTGGGATCAGAACTAGGGAGCACTGGAACTGCTCATAGCACAATTCAGACTACCCAAAGGATCAGTATGATCAAAAACTACCACCTGCTGGATTCATAAGCATAACGTTGACCTGGTTGGTCACAGGACACTGCCCTGAAACAAGTTTCTCTTAAGAGCTATAGTTCCAGGCTACTGGAACATTTTCCCCTCTTATAAAGGGTTGCTCCCCAGTACAACCCCCTCTGCAGTGACATTAAATTGAGGGTCAAGGTGTTGTGTTTGACTTGTAAAATTCACTGGGATTTGGAACAATTCCCCTGGATGGGCTCTTTGTCAAAAGCTCCCTGCTTCATCTCCTGCTGCAGTTTTAGCCTCAGCCAAACCAGAGCTGTACTACCTTATGAGCCCCCCCCCCCCAAAAAAAAACTGGGTTTGTTAATCCCTTATTTTGACTCCTAGTCAGGCTTTGATATTTTTCTGCTCTGATAACGGGATTAGTACTGATTAACACTCCAATCACTCTTGCTTGCTGATGCAAACACACTGCGGCAGCCACCTCGGAACTTAGCAGTCAGGGTTGCAAATAAGGCTGAGAGCTGACATGGGGCATTAAATGTGGCCAAAAATGAAGGAAAACACAACAATCCAATGCCTTTTGCATATGGCAGGAGTCACAGTCTGATCAAATAACCATGGACACAGTAAATATGGACAGAGAGCGACAGATGGAATTTTGCTCAGGATAACTCCAGGGCAAAGTAGTACTTGCAAAGCCAAGAACAAACAGAAAAATCCTACTTAAAATGCCTGTAATTTCCCTCAGATAGGCACTATTACTCTACAGAGGCTTTGTTCATTTCCTTAAAAACAAACTGAACCCAATTCTGTCCTGACATGCAGTGGTGATGGTTTTACTCAATAAATCCCCTGGAGCATTCCCCCTGCCAATGTGTGTTTATTCCAGACAGTTCCCTGGTCTTTGGGATAGCATCCCATCCCAGAAATGCCTCCCTGGAGCTCCAGCCTTCACATGCATCTCAGGGAAATGGTGACTTTTGACTAGAATTGCATCTAAGTGTGTACAGGCGGGATAATTAGCAGCCGTGGTATAAAGCAAGGTGGTATTTATCCAATCTGAAGATTTTGCTTAATTGTATCATGCTTACTTTAATTTTTTAAGGCTGTTAGAGTGGACTTTATTTTATAAAATTAAATTTCAATTAATTTAACCTTATCTGTTAGCTATGAATATTCCTTGTAAGAAATATCTTTAACTTACACAAATGTATGTCCCATATATGAACATGCATTATATGGGGCCAAGAATATTTCAAATTTATAGTAGGAATATGAAGTGATTACAATATTTTTACGAACGTAACCATGCCAAAAGAGTATTGAGCTTCATTAATAAAAGCCATTGCACCTTGCAGAATGGATGTGTGCAGGACACATCACAGGGTGTGTGGTGATCTCACAGCTCAGGCTGCAGATCAGCTCAGTACATGGAAATATTTCTTATTTCTGCTCTGTAGTTCTTGAAACTCTTCTGGGCCAGTGAGATAACTGATAGCTAAACATTGTTTTATGATTTGGCTTCGTGTGTCTTGGGGAAAAAAGTCTGGGAAAAAGTTTTAAATTAAATTGCTCTCTCCAATCATTAGACAGACCACTTTTGAGAGGGAAAGTACTCTTTGTCACCTTCACATTTTCATCTTGTTTCTGTGTGAAACAGGTACAATCTTAAGATCTCACACTGAAATAGAGTTATTTTAATCCTGGAAATACTTTTTGGTTTGGTTTGGTTTGGTTTTGAAGTAATCTTTTTTGGCCTGTGGCTGTTTTAGACAAGCCCAGCTCCCAATAATAGGAACCAGTGTACCACCCTCACTTGGGCAGTACTACCTGGCTGTGCCAGTTGTGGAATACTGGGGCAAACAAGAAAATTGCAATTTTTAAACCAGTTCAGTCTGTAAATATTATTCCCACCTTACAGGTTAGGGATGTGGAAATAAAGTTTAAATTTCACTGTAAACTCAATGTAAAAGCACTGGGTCCCCCAGCAACTCAAAGTGGCTGTATTTCAAATTAAAGAACCTAAAATCAGCCCAATTGGACTGTTTATGGGAGAAACAGAATAGGAAACACAACCAGTCCAATTCTTCCTGCCCTGCTTTAGTGACCAAATCATTCTTCCTGTGGAACAGTGGCCATGAGGGGACATCACACTTTTCCCATCTTTCTGTAAACTCATAAAACTCAGCTTTAGATGCATTAAAATTTGTCTGGCTTCTAATATTTTTATATAAATTACGAATTTCGAAGTCTGGAACAAATAAATTCAGTTCTTCCTTGACTATAGCTCAAGAATGTGCAATAAAAATGATACATTTCTCTTTAGAGAAAAATAAAGCCCTAAATATTTTTGACATATTCGCATCTTGGAACACTTGGATGCCACATTCCGTTTTATATTCCGTGGAAAGAACGGTCAATCCACAAGGAACAACAGCATCTCTCAAATGAAGAGATCCTCAGCACACCCTTTCCACAGCTGGGAGTTGAGCTGTTGTGGCAAAGGCACAGAAACACCCTCAGGAAAGGGTTCCTGATGGACAAATGCTGCTGTTCTGTGCATTTCCAGCTTAGGAGGCAGAATCAGTCAGGGTCTCAGCATTTGGTAGATCTCAGAAGCTTCTGAATCATCACTTAGAGAAATATAAAGTCACGTTCCAGAGCCTCCATTTACTGGGATGTCTGGGAGACAGCAATGGATTGTTTTCCTAAATAGCTCCGTCAAGTACCTGTGCAGCCAAATGCTGTTCAGTCACATTTCCCTTCAGTGAATAAATAGTTAATATTTTGGGTTTGCAATGTTCATTGGACATTTACCTGTCTTCCTGCATAAATATGCAACCAGGCCATTTTCTCATCTTTCTTAGATTTATTTTGGATTCAATGTAGAAAGGGTCTCTCTAAAAACCCACATTCCTACATGCTCCTGTTTCTCCTCCTTGTTGATCTTGTGTTTCATCCACAAAAGGATTTGAGGAAATCTAACTCAGTCCTATTTTAGAGAAGAGATTTAATATGGGATAATCACTGGGGTGCAGTATCTTCCTAACTGAAAGAAATTTCTTTGCTTTTCTATGGATCACCTCTCCCACTTTAAAAATAAAATTAGCCTCCCATGCAAGCTATTCCCTGAGAGAAGGCAGGAAAGATATGGATCATCTCCCTGAAGTCACTCCACCAAATAACAAAGCAAATAACAGGCTGGTCATTTCTCAAGTCAGTTGCACTGCACAAGACCAAACAGAAGCTCTCCATAATTCTCAGCTATTTCAAGTTAAAATTAAGTTTAGTTGGGTTTAACAAACTCATTGATAAACCCTGCAGTCTGTGAGTGATTTCTACTTTTTGTCATGGGAAAAGGTTATTTTCAGTAATAAGCATGCCAGTTGTAGGCATGCCCTGTGAAATGTGTTTGTGATTACAAATGCTGGTTTGTTGAATTAAACCCATAATATGAATTCAAATACATGGTAGTGTTTGAAAGACAGGGATGAGTAATTCTGATGGAATGAAAAAATTAATCAGAAATCACATTTAGGGGTACAGATACCCATTGAACTTACATATTAACAATATGGTAGTTCTCATTCTAATGAAATAAAACCAAAACAACAGAAAAGGATGAGGAACTATCCTCAAATATGAGAGATAAGAGTGGTGAAGACTAGGGCTTGATCTAAAATCCATTGGAGCCAAGCAAGCACCAATATTCAACTTCAGCCTGATTTTGGACCAAGGGCCTAAGTCTTTTTAATGAAGCACATGGAGATGTGAGTATGAAAGCCTAAACAGAGAAGAAAAGAATTGAAAGAGCTCACTCTCTACATATTTGTATGCATATACATATACCCACAAAACATAGGCTATCATTTCAGTTTACAACAATTTTATTTATTGCAGCATAGCTAAAATCTCTTCTTTAGTTAAAAAAAACCAAAATAGGTAAGTAGTGTCTACTAGCAAAGATATACAGAATATTGAAATTATGACTACACTGTACATCATCACTGCAATTGAAAGAACGAAGCAGAGTATGCAACGCAGCCTATGAATTAAAAAACAAATAATTAAAAAAAAATAGAGTTGCTACTATCCCTGGCAGTACTTTCTGAATAGTGGACATGGTGTTCAGGTAAGAGTTCTTGTCAGTGACAGGAATCTTTAACACTGAAAGATTACATGGCTATGCCAGGTGTGAGGCAAACCATCAAATAAAGACATGTCCAACTTCCCCTGGCATGCTTTGGCTAAAAAATCACACTACCACTGCTTTCCAGTCTTTAATCAGTTAATAAAACTTAAGACACATCAGTGGCTTTGTGGGCTATCAGCATTCTTGTCCACTAGGGCTTCTTTGGTTCTATTGTCAAGAGTACTTCACAACAACCAACTCTTTTTGCAAGAGTTAGGAACTGTGTCTGAGTTACGAAACTAGAAAAGAGCATCAGGGGCACACTGACGTTACACAGCTCTAGACAGAATTTAGTAGGGCTTCACTCAATTTCATTCATCCAGGTGGTAACACAGGTACACCTGAGCACAGAATACACAGAAAGCACTCGTTACACAGAGACCAGGAGCTTTCCTGCCCTTCCTAGGCCTACTCGATCAGGGGGAAAAAGCAAAGGAGATGAAAAAAAAAGAAAGGAAAACTAAGCGAATTACTCCTAGCACAAGTCAGTCATTTCTGCTTTATTAAAAACTTACAATTGTTCCTCTGTCTTCACTGTCCTTTAAAAGTTTCTAGAGCAACCTACAACGGCTTAAACGCTTTCAAACAGGGGCCGCTTAACAGAACAAAGGTAAAAAACAAACAGAAATTAACCACAGGCCGGGGAGGGGGAGCGGGGAAGGACCTATTTGGAAGTGTGAGATTCCAACCTTGCTATTTCTGGATGCCCAGAGCGAGCTGGGCTTTGCGGGCATGGTGGAGGCAGCTTTGCATGCAGAGTGCCGGGCAGGAGAGGCAGGAGAGGCAGCGCTTACCTGCTTCGGACAGGTCCCGCAGGGAGGAGCTGAGCGCGCTCCGCTTCAGCCCCTCGCCCCCGGCATAGCTGTCATCCAGGCACGCCCTGGGCAGGGTCCCGTTCCCGGAGTCCTTCTTCAGGCTGGAGCACTGCGACATGCTGGGACGCACCACCCCCTTCTGCTTCTCCAGCTCGGCTGCAAGGCACACGGGGATTTTTACATGGGTGTTTGTCGGGATAAAGCAGCCCAGAACATCCCTGAGCCCGTAGGGGAGTGAACGCCAGAAGAGAGGAGCTTCACGCCTCTACCAACAGCTGGATGTGGAGCAGGGCCTCTTTTGGAAAAATGGGATAAAATTCCGTGTTCAGATGCTCACGGGACTACCAGCAAAATATATCAGTTTGCACCATGACTTCCATATTGACATATTGAATTGCAACACAGAAATGAAGAAAAATTCACTGAAGCTTATTGGAAGGGCCACCATTGGGAATTTCAGTGTGAGGAAAATTACCCCTAAAATTCTTGCTGTAATTTATGATACAAATCACAGATCCATCTCTCCTCTGTCCACATTATCCCTAAAAATTCTTACTGTAATTTGTACTACAAATCACAGGCCCAGCTCTCCCCTGTCCAAATTATTCCTGAAATTCTTACTGTAACTTATGCTACAAATCACAGAGCCAGCTCTCCTCTGTCCATTGTTATTTGCAGCTAGTCCAGGATAAATTTCACTGCAGCTACACTGCAGTAAATAGGAGTCAATGAACTCAGCTGGGGCTTAAGGCATTGTCGGCTTTTTCCTCCTTCTCAAGGCAAAGTCATGGAAAAACTCACATTACTTTGAACTTTTAAGGAGGTCTAATGTGTTAGACACATATTCAGAATTTTCTTATTCTGATTAGCTGGAAAATGCTATATTATATGTACCTTTGTACTTACACTCTATTCTGTGCTTTTCCATTTCTTGAACTTCTGCAATTGATTCCCTCAAATCATCTGTAAACTTCTTCCTGTCCTGAGGATTTGGTGCATTGAAATTTATGAGTACTTTGATATCTGCTCCTGGAACAGCTGACGTGAGCCGAATGCCATTGGGATAATCTGGAAGAAAAAGGCAAAAAAACTAAGCTCTGATTATTACAATTACTCTTCTTTTAATAAAAATGCCCACCAAAACAGAAAGCTTTTAGTAATATTACCACAGAAGATACAAAATCAGAGAAATAAAAGTCTGACAGCAAAGAATTAGAATAAAAATCTCTAAGGTACATTGGAACAGCTTAACTGTCAAATACTGAACAAATATTGAGAGATATCTTTATGTAGCTGCTATCCTTAAGGTAAAATATGTAATATATATCAAAAACAACAGAAAAAAACCCCAAAAAGCTAAGAGGATAATTTTTCTTTCATGGAACAGATCCCATGACCTACCTTTCCCACTTGTGACCAAGGTTTTACTCAGTGTAAAAGCTACTTGAAGACATTTCAAATGCTACAAATTGTACTTTAGCTCACCATTTGTAGGAAGACAAACGCACAAACCAGCGTGGCCCAGATTTAGTATTTCCTATTGGATTGTGATCCCTGTACATCCTACTTTCCTTTTTCTAAGTAAAATTAAAAGTATCTGTGAAATCACATACTGAAGTAGTAAAAGGACTGATGTGGTTTTTTTCACCCTTCTTTTGACCCATATTATGGACTTTTAATAATAAAAGGCAGATTTTTCAGGAAACTCTCTTTGCCTCTTTTCTAGGTGTACTTCTGAAATTTTAACAGCTAGTCAAAAATATCTCCTGGTTGAGACAGAAGGTTCATTTACAGAAAGATACTCAGAATGGAAATATGTTCTGCTGTAGAAAACAAATCAGTCTTTGCTTGAAGCACAGACCTGGAGCAATGGGGTGTCAGCAAACCTCAATGTGTGCATTTTAATGCAATGTTTTCTTTTACTCAGCTGCCTTCCCCTCTTGGTTTGCTAAAGCTCTCAAATATTTACTTCAGTATTTGAGCCCAAGCTCAAGGGCTCCCACATACTAAAACCTCCCTCCCTCAAGAGCCAGCAGATGAAGTGAAGCACTCCCCTCCCTCAAAGCCATGAGGTTTCAACAAGACTTCAACTATTGAGAAACCAGTGCACGTGCTTGGCTTTTTTAGGGTACTTTGGCTTCTTTTGGGTACCCTAACTTTGGCTTTTTTAGGGTACCTAAACTCCCAGATCAAAGCAGCAACTAAAAGTGAAGCAAGTCCATTTACAGTCCTCAGGGAAAATAGAACAACTGCCCCGAGGCTCAAATGGTCCTGAGGGGAAGGAGGGAAGAAGGATTTGGGAGTTTTGCTGGGATTTGCTGTCAACACCTCACACAGAAGAGCAGCCAAAAGGTCCCAGTGCTGGGCAGGCTCAGGTGGGATGTTGGGAACATTGCCATGGGGAATGCAGCAAACAGCTCTGCACCACGCCAGGGGAAAGAATAAACATGTTTACAAAACCGAACAAGGAAACCTGGCAACCCCAAAGTCACCAGGGCTGCCCCCACATATGAATCAAGAAGGAATTTCCACATAACAAACAGATATATTTTATTACCAGAGGTACTTCTCTGCACTGTATTGATCAAGTATCAGGAAACCCTCACATCAGTATTTCTTGGTTTCAGTCACACTCCTAAGTGATCTGCTCCCCCTCTATATTTTGTTAGTGATTTTGACTGAAAATGGAAAATATACTTCCCGTATGGCCTATTTATTTACTGGAGATAGGTGACATTGTTTTCCCTTTTGCAGCTCATCCATCCCTCAACATAATTGACTTCTATCACTAAAAGTCAATTTTTCTATCACCAGTGCCAGTCATTTGTTCAACCTCACCACCAGCAGCCAAACCAGTATTTTTGTTGCTTTTGCTTTAGCAACACTGACTTTTATTCCCTTGAAACCAGGGAACAGCTGCTCCACACAGAGTTACTGATGGCTCTGGACAAAACAGCCCAAAGCTTGCTGGGGACAGGGGAGACCAAGAATATTGAATTTCACAAATCAAAGGGTACAAATACTTCTCTTTCCCAACTGGAAAATTGTGCATCCCACCTAAGAGGCACCAATATTAGAGTACAGTCTGTTCACTGATTCACTGCAGTGAATTCAACTCAGAAGCCCTCCTGAGGTGCCTCAGTTAAAATGCCTCCAGTTCACTGGGAGGAATCCAATCCTTTGCTTCTTGTTTCACTGTAGATATTTTTAAATTTATTTGATTAGTGTTTCTACTTAGCATGCTTGTATTTTTAAATATATTTTATTTAACATGGCATCAGAGAATTGTAAATCCTTCTATTTTTAGTAGAATCCAGGATAGACGTATTTGGCCTTCCCCTCCAAAGCTGAATTTTATATCATATAATGTGTTCACAAGAGAGACAGAATGCATGTGTAAGCACAGAAATAATCTGTGGGCTACAGAGCTGCTGTGAGCTCTGCAAAACCTTCCCTTTGGAATCTCCAGAGGCTTGCAGTAACAGCAATGGATTTTTAGGGAGCACATTCTCAAGGACATGTCGAAACTAAGAACTTTCCATGACAGAAAAGCACAGGAACTACTGCAGCTCACGCTGAGCTGTACCCAGTTTATCAGGGGGTGAAGGTTTGGTCACAAACCATGAATTCAGTCAGGCTGTCTCCCTGTGTGCCATACCAACAACTCTGCTCTGCTGTCACTACTGATGCTGTATTTGGGCTTACAAACAGGATTTTAGCAAATTATTTGGGTTTTTGTCTGCTAAGAAGCACCAAAGATAAAAAGACTATTGGACTGATACAGATTGTAAGAGACATAAACAAAGCGTGTCAGAAAATGAAAGTTTATGCTTTGCATTTAAATTTGAGTTAGCATACATTATCTAGGCAAAGTTAAGCCATAAATCATAAAAATAAATTAAACAGTGTTTTGAATTACAGACATCATTATAAGAGTCATTATTTATTATCACTCAGTTCCAGCTAACGGTACCACTGACTCAGCAAGAGATGTGTTTGTTTCTCAGCAATCCTTTTATTCTTTACAAGTAATCGCAAACACATTTGGGGATATTTGGCTTCTGACTACAACCAAAAAACTCTCTGTTTTATATACTGACAGCATCTTGTTTTAAACTTTAGAACAAAGTTAAATCCTGAGCAATTTTATTCCTAAACTTGGGATCAAGTCCTGTCCATCCCTTTCACTCATACCATTTTTGTTTTATTTATGAACAAAGTGGTCCTCTAGAAAGAGAGGAAATACTTACACTGGTTCTCAAAGAGAAGAACTTGCATTCCATAGAGGGAAAAGGACTGTCGAAAACTGTATGTAACAGAGTTCTTCTTCTTCTGAAAAATCTTGGTCACCTGAAAGGTATCAGATAAAAAAAGTGAAATATTCATTCTACCAAATGTGCTTGTGGAAAATTATTGCTGTGAAGAGTTATCATAAGAGAAAACATTTTATTTAAAAGAAAGTTGTAAATCTGACAGAAAAAATGGACTTGTCATTTTTTCCTTTTTTTAAAATGCAACTGCTGTATTTAATCTCTTGGTACTGAAGAAACCAAAGCTCTGCAGCATCATCTCTCTAAAGCAGAAGGGTTAGTATTTTATCCAGACACAAAGCCTTTGAGTTCTCTCTCCTCCAGAACTCTACTTCTTGAAATTCCAAAACCAAAAATAACCATGCATCCTTTCTGTGTTAGCAAAAAATGAAAATACATTTAAGTTATCCTTAACCCCCTCAAATTTAGGTGCTACCACACTGAAAAATTTGGTCTATATTATCCCCAAACAGTTTGATAAAACTACTGATATCTGAGTAAGTAATAAAAAATAGCAGAAAACAATGTTCCATCAGTTTCCACTCAAGCTCCCATTTACAACTCCTAGGTTGTACTCAGAAGCAAAAGACTTAATGTTTTTTATTTAACTCCTGGTTTAAGGTCTGCAGGTATGTAGAAAACCGCACACAGTAAAATTGTGTGGATGAGGTGTGCCTTTTTCCTAACAAAATATAAAATATTTAGTGTAGTTCTCAGTTTTCAGGTAACAGCCAAGTGCATTCCAAATGGACGAACAAATTTTCCTATTTTTAAGAGTAAATCAACCAAATAATTCCAAGCTGTCCTGAGTTCTGTGTGTCTGCTTTTCAAAAGACTGGGTCAAGTTAAAGTCTGTGAAGGTAAATGCACACTAAGAAGTAAAGACAACTGTAAAATCTATTTCAACAGATCCTATTCCTACTTCAATGCACAAACAGATCTAGTTGATAGAACATCTGGGGAACACAAAGTGGGATGTAATTTTGGTTTCCCACAAGTACCTTGAATTCATTATTCATGGAATAAATAATGTCTCTGTTTATCCTTTAGGACAATGGGTGAACTGGAGGTGAGGTTTTTTCTCTATGGTAAAAGCTACTGAATTAAATACCTTATTGCAAAGTGTAGCCACCAATAAAAGACTTCAGTTTAAAAGCAAATTATACAGAATTTTAAAAATTAAGATGTAAATCTCTTAATCATCCCAGGATTGTTGAACACAGGGTAACAGATATTTATTTTTAGGAATGCTCATGTACTTAATTGCCGGTGATTTCACGGAGATACAATTCCTGAATACCTCATTCTCTCTGCGTGGAAATACATACCACGAGAAGATCATTAAATAAAAATATTTCTCGTTGGTGCAATCCAAGCTTCTGAGGTTTATTTGGATCTGGAACTTCAAACAGCCTACAGTAGCAAACAAGCCTCCGGTGGGGGAGAGAGAGCACCTGCAATAACACAAAAATTCATGGTTCATATAACAACTTTTAGCCAAGAAAGAGCATTTTTTATACACAGAATCTTTTTTCTTTAATACTTCAAATATTTTTACCTCTAAGCCTATTAGACCTTTTCATCAAAGGACCAACAACAGGAACATAAAGAGTTTGTGCCACAAACTTGCAGGACATTCAAACTTCATCAAAGTTCTTCCCTAAAATGCTCTCTGACAGCCTGCATCCCATACAGAATGGAAGCTGTACTGGGGACAGAGTTTTATTTTGTGAAATGATAGAAACGTGAAAGAACTTGAGATTAACCTGAGTGGAAACTCAAAGCAAGGGATGGTTCCTTCCATGTGCATTTTTATTATCATTAGAAAAAAGGAGATGCAAAGCAAGTTTAGCTTTTGTGAGATGCTGTAGGTTACTTTTAGTCAGGCACCGAGTTAATTCAGTTTATTCATTCCCTCATACCAAGGAAATGGTGACATCAGGACAAAGCAAAGGCATTTTCAATCTGTCTTGTTTTCTCAAGCCAGCAAGAAAATCAAGACTGAGTTTCCATTTTCTTACTGGAAATGTCTGCTGAAGGTATCTCTGAAGCTGATGAGTGAGACTTAATTTCTTTCAAATGCAAATGATGAGATCTCGTTAACAACACCAAAAGAAATCCATAAACTGGTGCATTATAGGAACAGTTTATCTTTATTACTGACATGCCTATAATTTAAATCTGGAATCAATATTTTCAGTGTTCATCTACCATTCAGAAGTGAACTTTAACTGGCAGTATCTTTCCAGGGTATCATTCAATTCTCAAATGGCTCAGAAGGAATAAATACACCACAGCTCAGGTGGAAAAGTGAGGTGCAAACTTTCATTTTAATTATTTTATTCTTTACTGGCTAATTTCTACAGTGATAATAATATTTCAAATAAATAAAAAGTGTACTAAAAAGGTCTAGAAGACCCTTGGCAATAAATTAAGCAGCCTCTGGGAAATACATTTTTAAGAAAATCTTTATACTGTGGAGAATTTTTACTGCAACACAACAAAAATGTTGCCTGAAAGAACATCAGTAATTTAAAATTTTAAAATATAACAGAATGTCTTATTTCCAGTTTAGGAAAATGCTGCCAGTTACAATGACTATATATTTTGAAGGAGTAGGAGAGAAATACCTACACAACCAAGTCCATGGTGCAGAGATCCAATCTACAGTAGAAAGACACATACAAGTTGATTAAACTTCAGAGAAACACAGAACTGTATCATAGCAAGTAAATACGGCACGTTCTGACTATGACTAAATGCCTATAAAGTAAAAACAAATAGAGCTATCAATAAAGACTCTTGCCTGTTTCCCTAATTTCCTTGCACACAGTTAAAAGTCTCCCACCAGAACAATCCTTCAAGCTAGGACTCCACCAAGGGCATTGTTTTCTTAATCCCATTTAATTTACAAGGTCAGGATTAGTTTTAGGATTTGAATTGCCACATGTCTGAATAAAAAAAGAAACATGGAAAAAAACCATCTCCCACAGAAGCCTATATATAAACCTAAATCCTCAATTACAGAAACAAAGTTTCATATTAAGTGCCTGAATACTGACTTCAGTATTTCCCTTCTTCTCAAAAATAGGTACAAGCTTTTATAAAAATTTTGCTTTCTTTCCACTGCTTCTTCAAAGAGATCTCCTCAGCACATTCTTTACTGGAAACAGACCAAAATTATATTTTTGGTGGTCCCTCTTTCCCTTCCCCCATCCCCTGACTAAGGCTTGTCTGAGAAGAGATTACAATTCAAAGCCCTTTAACAGTAATAAGGAGAATCTTGAGATCCCTGCTCGGAGGCAAAATGCTGTGGCCTTTCTTTTCTCTCTCCTTTTCCAAGAGATGCTTTGAAGATTCACTTATACAGCAAAATATTTTAGGACTTTTCCCGCAACAATCCTATCTTTGGATGCTCAAACCCAGCACCAGAATCGCTGGGACCTGACTTCCAGATATGTCCTGAGATAAAATGACCCCACGTCCCTTTGCAAATCCCAGGTCATGGAGGCAGCTGAGCAGGTGACAAAGATGCTGATGTGAACAGAACTTGTCTGTTACTCTTGTAGATTATGGAGCCATAACTGACAGTGCACATTTTGAGACACGGTTCTCTACAATGTCACATTAACAAAGCACTTTGATTCTCTGGAAATAAACAGGAGAACTGCCTAAAATGCAGATATTTTAGAACTATAAAGCTTCACAATAAAGGATTTTAAGACTCCTGACATCATCATGTCACCCATGACTGCAGAAACAAAATCCATCTGCATGTATACTCCAGAATTTAAGTCAACCTTGTAGGGAATTATTTTGATGGCTTCTGCCCTTTGCCATCCATGGGCCAGTCTGTGCTGGGGAGCAGCACAAGCCCTGCTGCCCTGCCCTGCCCCATGGCAGAGCAGAGGGCACTCACCGGTTTCTTGCCCACGATGAGTTTCTCCACCTTCTGCACCTGGGACACGTGGTCCTCGTTGGTCTTCAGCTCGCGCTTGCGGATGCGCTCGTAGATCCCGATCAGCATCTCCCGCGGGATGTCCTCCCCATCATCCACCCCTGCAGGGCCAAGCTGCTGTTAGCAGGGTCTGACCCACACTGGCAGAGGACAAAAACCTGGGCAGTCTCTGTCTTCCTGCCCTCCCAGTGCTGCCTGCCTGCGGATGTTCGTGCTGGCTTTCCCCAGCTGCCAGCCAGCTCCTCCTGTGTGTCCTTGTGCTGCCTCAGCCACGCAAAAGATGTGGTGGGAACATGATTTAAACACTGATTTTGGTCCAGAAGCTCGCTGCCCATACACGAAGACATTGATGGAGATCACTCAGGTTTGGGGATTTTTTGTTTTAAAACTCCCATCTAAAACTAAGACATAAAAAGGCTGATCTCCGAAAGGATTTTTTTTTTCCTTTCACACTTCTGTTTGGTATTAAAGCTACAATGCATTAAATTCCTTTTTAGACACTAAAACCTCCCTATGACATTCTCCTAGGAATACACCCCTGGGAGGAAGCAGAAGAACCACTTCATTTTGCCTCTGTCTCAATATTACTCACTGTTCATGAAATAATTTCCTGTGTGAGAACTTTATGAATCCATTAAAATTATTTAACCAATATTTCCTATAAGATTTCAAAAAAAACTAGTTTAGTCTGGAAAAACAAATCAACAAAATAGCCCAGATCCAATATTATTGCTTAGCATGTGTGATTATCATTGGCATGGCATTCTAACAAATGCCACACTGTCTTGAATGCTTGATCCTGAATTTTTAATAGCGATGGAAGAAGCCCAGTTTCACTAAGTGACTTAAAGCTGGACTTTCTGGGGACAGGGAGATGCACGTCTCTTTTTTGAACAGGTTTTAAAGCAATAAACTCTCATCTCCCATTCAGAAGCAAAGATAGAATATTTTGTCACCCAGTGCAACAACTACTCCCATAAAAAATACAGTGATAAAATACAATTTGTTTGCAGACAGACAAGGAAAACCACGTCTGTTCTGTGCCACATGGCCAAGCCTTCCACAGGCCACCCTTTGTGATGCAGTGATTTACAGCTGCAGCAAGGTAGCCTGTTATAGAAATGCCTGCACTAACAAGAATTGCTGGCATGCATGCTGGAGTTCAGAGAGAATGTGCTGTGGCTAATTCCACAAATGTAACTGCAGCATTATGCCAAGAGATGCATATCAGGCCTTTGGAGTATTTGTGGATTTTACAATAAAATCTCAGCACTAACTTAAACTTTGCTACACTGAAACATCTGCTAAGCACAGGTTGTTCATTGCTGCCTTATATCAATCTCAAGGAATAAAATCACCAACCAGGACTTCCATTTTCAAGATCTGAAATTCCAGAACACCACAAGTATTTTGGTTTTACTGGTCCTAAAATGAAAGGTCTTGACAATACATCCATCCACTCAAGACAGACAAGATAAAAATGACAAAATATTACACAATTAATTCTGGTTTTGCTGTTACAGAAATGACTGATGTCTGTCCAAATGGCAGTCAGGTGACAGCAGCATGAAGTTGTTCCCAGAAAACACAGTATCCCTGCAAGGACAGTGACAGGGAAAAGCTTTTAGAAGCTTTGCCCTTAGGGTCTCTTACCCCTGAGGTTCTTGATGAAGTCCTCCAGCTTCATCTTGCGCTCGGGTTTGACGTTGGGGCTGTACATGTCGGTGTTGAGCAGGATGATGGCGAAGGCCAGGATGAAGATGGTGTCGGGGTTGCGGAACTGCCGCACCACGCCCGGGTTGCAGATGCAGTAACGCTGGCTGGGAACACCAGGGGAGGCTGTCAGGGCTGGGAGGCACTGCTCCAATTCACCAAATAACCCACCTCCTGCATTCCAGAGTCTCAGCAAGCTGCCTTTCCAGACACAGCTTTAGCTTTCCATCCACATGCTTTCATAAGGCAATCCTTGAACGTGCAAGGAGTTTGTTTCTACTTAACTGTAACTTCACTTACTACAGTAACTTCTATATTCCATTTTTTTTGTGATTAATACCCTGACAGCAGGTAAGAACACAGCACTGATTTTGCCATGTGGTGATTTCCACCTTATCCTGCCCTGGATACACCTCTATCAGTACTGATAAGTGACTCCTCTTTCTCTCACTGTTGAAGTGTTTAATGAAAAGTCAGGAGTATACATACTCTAAAAAGTGCATGGGCTTGTAATTCCACTCATAAAAATTACTAAATCCAAATATATTCTTAGAGATGTTAAAAAATCCTTGAGTATCTCTTCAACTGATGCCAGAAAGAACTTCTGAGAAAGTTCTATTAATACAAATGCCACACGTGAGTAACACCAGCAAATGAAGCTTTGTATTCCACACTTAGCAAACCGCCCCCTCCCGCCAACAAGACATATTTGAAAGTGTTTGTACCTCATGAGGACACTGAAAACAATCAGGAAAGCAACTTGGATAAGCCCAAGTTCCCCAGTTCTGCAGTCTGACTGCAAAGCAGCAGGTTTCTGGTGACTGAGGGATTTATTTCACATCCTACCTAAAAGCTTCAATGAGCCGCTCCACTTTCTGGGCTTCTCCTTGGACACGGATGTGGGCCTGAAATTTCCTGAGTGCTTCATCCAGCTCCATTGTGGAGAAGTCCATCTCATCCACCACACAGCTAGGACAAAAACAGATTCACATCACGTCTCTTCATTTCTAATGTCACAGTACCAAAGGGAAGATTTTGAAACAGAAAAAACTTTTCAATTTTCCATCTGACAGACATTCATGGAATTGTTTTTTAAACTTTCAGGAGCAATTGCAATAATTGCAGGTAAGCTGTGAAGGGAGCTGAAAATACTGAAAACTGAAAATAACAGATCAATGAAAATGTGCACATGTGAGCAGACCCTTGTGTTTTTTAACTGAAGAGCTGCTGGAATGACAAATGTCTGATCATTTTAAGTGATGTACCACTGCCACAAATAATTATTAGTTCTGTGCTTCTAGGCCAATCAACTATCACAATGCCTCCAACAATAATAAATAGTTTACACTGCTCAAAATATCATATCTCAGACAGCGTGCAGCAGGCACAATAATCTGTACCAAATGGCTCTGTGTCTAGCAATGTTCTTAAGTGCAGAGAGAAAAAATAACCTTGTTTGGATACTCTCTTATTATTACTGTAATTCTCATCTCCCCATCATTTGCCATGACTTTCAGTTAACATTTATGGAGAAATAATTACTTTCTTGCTCTGAAAATATGGTGCTGACAAAAAATAAAAGGGAACCATTTTAATATAATCAGCAACATGAATTATGTCATTCTAATGCTTGTTTAAAGACTGTTTTAAAATCAGAGGCTTATAAATTTCCTTTAAGCTTAGATTTTAGTTTTGAAATGACCAGACATGAATCACTGCAAGTAACAGCACTGTAATTCAGAAACCACAGAAAGTAGTATCCACTTTTAAAAGCTTTCTCTTGAATGTACAGATATACAATGACAAATCGCAGTAGCTCGTATTTTTCTTCCAGTAACACTGTAGCTAATGTAGATTAACAGCAAGTACTTTATTCCCCTTGCTTTTAATATTTTTCCTTTTATGCAAAAGCACAATGAAACAATGAGCCTGGCATTTCTCACACCCTTTCCAATCCTCACCTAAACTTTATGATCAGTTCTGCAATAATGCTCACAGCCTTCCCATTATTGCAAGTTCTGTTAGAGTGTCAAAAGCCCTTTTCCCATTCCAAGGCGTAAAGCACACGTGCAGAGTCCAAATGAAGGAATTAGCACAATTAAGGACCCCCAGGAACACGATGGCCAACAACAGGATGGGGAGGGGAAGGAAACTGCATTTCTGTGAACCAGGGAGCCAGCAGATTTCCCAGCACAGGCAGTGCTCAGCTCTTCCCCACACAATACTCACTCTAACACATCCCTGTTGAACTGCTTCTGCCGATTTCCCAGGAATTCTCCGATCATCTGCCTGCTGAGCCCTTTCCTCTGCAGCAGGAAGTGGGCAACCCCAACGGGGGTGTCGGGCACAAACCCTCGCTCAATGAGGTACTGGACTCCTTTTTCAGGTTTTCTGAGGAGAAATGACAGTGCAAAAGTATGAATTTCCTTCCATTCCACCTGATCACATCTGATTAAAATTCCACAACCATAACTGGTTCTGCCAGTTATGGTCAATATATTCAATCACTTTTAACCAATGTCCCAGCGGGAAGGGCTAGTGTAGCTTCAGGAATGTGTAGCTGAATGCATTGCTCACTGCTAGGAGCTGACAGCTTAGAGACACGTCTTCGCCTGTTTTTACACATTCCCTGCTCCAGAACCCTCCCAAGGAGCAGCTCTGGATGCAAACAGCCTCCCTTGCCAGTGGAACTAAGCCCAACACCAGCTACTAAAAGCTGCTGTTGCTGGGAGAGAGGTACCTTCCAGAAACTGAACTGAAAAACTGCTGCTGAAAAACAAGAAACAAAGAGTTCCCCTGACCTTCCCCCTGCCTGCTGGCAAAAGTTAAACTTAATGAATGAAAACATCTGAAGTGGTGTCACTTGCAAGCTGAGAGAACAAAAAATAAGGAGGAAAACTACAGTCAGTCAAGCAAAAAGAAGCTATTAAAAATGGTGTAGCTCTCATCTAATTGAGACTTTTAGTTCCTTCCTTTAACACACCCACTGCCCCAGATTTCCCTCCCTCAAACAAGCACCTTCCCAGTTTCTGCAGTGTTTTGCATCTCCTTATACAGCTCCAGATTTAGCTGTAACCACTTTCACATCCCAAAACAAAGCACACCAAAGCCACTCATTTTAAATTATTAAGAAGTGTGTGCTGGGAGGAGGGTTGGGACAGAGCTGGCAATAAAATATGTTGCTGATAAAGCCACTTTAGTCTCAAGTGCTGCAAAATCCCCCTTACAGCACACACCGTGCACTGCATCATCCAGCAGTGTAATACAGCAGAAACCATCATTCCTTTTAAAAATATTCAAGCAGAATCTTTACAGAATCAGTAATTTCATCATCAGCTTTATTTTGTAAGGAATTATGCTATAATGTCCACCTGTAAGAGTGGGTGGTGTGCAGCTTGCTGGATGACCTAAAAGATATCTCCTTTAAGGCAAGCAAAATCAATCTGAGAGGACAAGGTGACTGTGCTATTTTTATACAAGGTTGATCACACAACCATAACCCTTCCCCAGGGTTTTAATTGCAAATAACATTGCTAAATACATCATCATTCAGTTCTCCTACTCTTTTACCTTCCATTATTATACACTTAATACCCTATTAAGAATTAGACAGATCAGAGAAATATATATAATTTAATCAAAAGGGAGTTCTCAAATCTCAATTTCTTGCATCAGGCTTTGTGGCTCTTTTCATCTGAAATAAGATTACACACACAGTCATCTTCTAAAATTAATCTCCTTCATACTAAAAAGTCCCTTTTTTGTAAGTAATGTAATTGCTATGTTTATATGCTTTTAAACTGTGTTTCAGAATCCTTAATCTTTCTAAATTTAAATTCACAGCATCCAACAAAAACAGGAATAGTTTTCTCCGTCCCCCTTGTTAGTGAGCTGCATTTGTCCAGTAAATTCAGAGAGACACAAACCCAGGAGAGCTCCTCTCCAGCGACTGTCAAAGCAGGAAACAGCACTCAAAACCCTCAGTGTAATCCAAAAACGACCTTTACCTGACATACAGAAAATGCTGGATCATTACTTACTGTACTAAAAAACAATCTGAATTCCTACCACCTGCATAAGCCTGAACATTTAAAATAATCACAAAGATAAAATAATTTCTTTTTCATCAGCCCCTCTCTGGTTGTATAATTTTACGTAAGTCAGGGTCTGCTTTTTCACCTAAGAAGCTTTGCCCTGGTTTGGTAATATGAAGTCACTTGATTCAAACACCCTTCAAACCAGGCTAGGTGAGTGTCCAAAACAGAGTTAAAAATCCATTTACAAAACATTGGAAGCCAAGAGCTCTTTTCCCATCTATGCTCCTCTCATGCTGGAGTGAAGTATCAGGGAGTTTTGCAGTCTGGGATTATTTGAAAGCAGTCTATGATTATTTAAAAGTAGTCCAGCTTGTTACAAAAGCTGTAACCTGGCAGCAATAATCTGAAAATACCACCTGAAGCCCCAAGCTGTAAGAAGGAAGGCTGCTCCTTCCCTGTTTGATCAATCACCTGGTAAGTAAGGCAGGCTCAGGGGTTTATTGTTGTTTTAAGCTCCTTCCCACCTCCCACCAGGTCAGACATTATTCTTATTCACCAGGAAAAGTACTTACCAGAAAATGATGACTCTTCCAGAGTGTTCTGAAGTGCTGTATTTCCAAGGAAATTTTACTTCAAAAGTGAAGTTAACAATAGGTTCAGAGAAAAATGTACTCAAGGGGGCCTTCCCTTTCTGCTTTTAACATAAGCAGCATTTTGTCTCCTTTCAAAGTCAGAGAAACTGAAGAACTAAATAGGATAATGGAAATTTAAGTCATCTCCAACACCAGAAATTTCAAATACCAGGTCTGAAGCAGTTGCTCCCTAAATGCACCAAGGGAATCTGAAGGTTGTGTGCTGCTCCACCAAACCACCAGAAACTCATTTGCCCCTTCCCAAGGTGTTTTTCCACACCAGGTACCTGCCAGGCTTTGGGGAGGGCAGGTTTGAACAACACAAGCAGCCAGGGATTCTCTGCTGACAAACCCAGCCGTTTTAAACTGAACAAGCCTTCCTTTTCACCAAACCCTGACTTTTTCTAAAGTGTCTGACTGGATGCAGAAGGGAGTGGGACACACAAGGGTCAGGATTGAATGTGGGACAGGACACCTGGATAAGTTATCCTCATTTCTGCCTGCTCAGAGTTGGGCACAGAGCATTTTGTACTTACAATTAAGAGTCTTTTGTGATTAGGAAAATTCCCAGTGATGGCTTGTTAATTACACAGACCAATAACAGACAAGATAAGAAATCTATAAATAGCAATGGAGGAAGCAGCAGAAGCAGAGTAGTTATTTTCAGATTTGAATACATTAACTAATATCAAAATAAACCCTCTAACATTAGCACCTTGCATAGCTGATGATGTAGTTACTTGGAGAGCTTTTGATATTTACAAGGTTGCTCCCAAAATAAGTTTAAAAATGTCTTCTGTCTCAAAAAAACCCAACAAAACAACCTAAAATGAAACAACCAAACAAAAAAGAAAAAATCACAAGGATCTACTGAAAAAAGAAGAAAAAATCAACACCAGAAGATGTGCAAAATTTTTTCATAAGATTCTCAGAGGTTGATTAAAGGACTAAGGATCTTGCCAGAAACTGATTAATAACAAGACATTTAGAGTGGTTTAGAGTGACTTCTAAGGGAAATAAAATGATGGAAGGGTTAATGCAAACTTCAAAATAACAGATCAAGCCGGTATATTTTAATAAGCTCATTTCTTAGAGAGTACTGGCCAGATGCAGAAGTGCTCAAGACCTGCTGGAGTTTGATAAGGCAGGAAAGCCAGGCAGAGACAGCTCCTCCTTTGAAGAAGGGAAGGGTAAAAGCTGATTGACTTCCTAAACATATCCAAACTGTTATCCTTGAATTTTCAGGAAACATTGCTTTTACAAAAACACTGCAGTGATTCTGAAGAATGAATTTGGTAGAGGAAGAGCTTTTAGTTGGATTCTGGATGGGAAGAGGGATCAGCACAGGATGCCCTGTTATCTCCTGGGTTTACTGGTGCAGCCAGTCCTGGTGCAGGACAAGCCCAGTGCTGAGCTGGGTGAGCACTCCAGTGGCACTGCCAGCAGTCTCTTCTCACATTCCTATTGCTGATTTGGGACTTCCTGACAAACTGAACTAGGGCAAAAAGGTGTTTTCTGCATTTTGGGTTTGGGTTTGTTTTTTCGTTGTTGTTTTATGTTTTGATTTTTGGTGGGGTTTTTTGGCAGTGTGGTTTGGTGGTTTGGTTTGGCTTGGTTTTTATTATTATTTTTTTTTAATCCACTCAAGCTCTCCCCAGAGCTGCACCATTAGTAGTATCCAAGCCACAGTGTGGATGAAGTGCCTGTGTCCACAGCAGCCAAGAGGAGAGAACGAATAACAAGCACTGCCTTAAAAAGAAACCTGCCACAAAACCACAGCACAAAGGTGAATAAAGCCTTGCCCATTCCTGGCGTGCTAAACATGTAAAGCTTACAAACACCCAAAACCACATGAAATCTTTGTATTTCCTTTTACAGCTCAGACAATAAGAGAGCTGTAAAATGAGAGCATTAACAAACAGGACATTTCCAATAGCCAGCAATGCCAGAAGTATCATCTGAATTAAAGCAGGGATTTATGAACAATGTAAATAACCACAAACGCACTGCTCTAACAGCTGCCTGAGCAAAGGGGGCAAAGCCAGCCCGACTGAGAGTGAGAAGCTCGGTGAAATTTCTGTACTCCAAGATTTCTGAAGGCACACCTATGTTTGTTGGCTCCTTGTCTCTGCTACAGGGAAACAGAGACAATCCAAAAACGAGCAAACCAGAAGTACAAACATTTCTTAGAGGCTGTTAGAAACCCACTGCAAACAGGAACACTTCACAAACATACAGCTGCCAAAGAAATCTTTTCATGTCAGAGGTGGAGAGTTTAATGCAACTATGATGCCAGACCTCTGTAAAAAAAGAAATAATAATCATTTCACTTGCCTTTGATACCAGTGATCTCATTTTGAAAATATTTACAGTTGTCACAAAAATAAGCATTACTTCAACATTAAAAAACAGGGATGGCTTTTTTAAAGCAAGAACCTAAGACTTTTCCTAGAATCATTTACGAAGTTAAATATTTTTAAATAACCAAGCTGACAAGAACAAGCTAGTTGAACATTCTCCTTAGTCTGGCACACAGCTCAGTTTTGTTTCTATGGTTGTATTTCTTGCTTTGCTTTTGCTGAAAAGCTCACTGCTGCTGCAGTGAAGCCAAGAGAATCCCTAGATCTATTTTAAACCTTCTGGCTAAGAAGGAAAAAAACAATATCCTTAAAATACTACCAAAACTAGTGCCAAAACAACTTGTCAGAGTTCACTCCACGGCGAGGCAGAAGGGGATTGAGAAGAGGAAAACGAGAGAAACAGAGTAGGAACCCTGAGCTGTGCTTTTCTCAATTGCACAACTGTTTCATGAAGAGAAAGAAAAACTGGCTGTAAATTGCATCTCCTGGTAATTAATAGAAAAAATCCCTGGGTCAGAAAAATAAGCCTGGAAAGAGCACGTTTCTCCTCTCTGCATCTCATGGAAACACGGAGATAGTTATTCCCCTGATTTGGGCAAGAGCACTACAGTTTGTCCCCAGTGGGGATGATTCTCTAAAGTTCATTCAAGACCTCCCACCACAGATGGGAAGGTCAGGGCACACTTGCAATCACACCAAATTACTTGAAGTAACCTCTGTTCACGAAAAGTTAATTTCTACTCATGCCACTAAGGAAAGAATTCACCAGGAAGTGATCTCAGTGACTGGTTCTGTTTGGTGGGGGACCAAAATAGAGAGAGGAAACTCTGTAGATGTGTATTTTCATTAAATTGGGCAACTGACCTACGTGGCTCTACCACCACTTTCTGCCTGACCAACCAGTTTGTTTATGGCATCATTTCCTAACAAGGTGCTAGGAAATTATACACTGAACATTATTACTGTTACTGGATGTTTAGGTTGGTCTGAAAGTATTGCCTGAATCAGAGATGATTATAAAAGGGTAAAAAGTGTACAAAAGGGTAAAAAGTGTACAAAAGGCACATAAAGGCCCCTGTGCAAATAGTCTGGCTCATTCTAAAAAAGGAGGGAAAATAGAGTTTAAAGCTATTTCAGAAAAAGGATTTTCCTGTGTAAGAAGCTCCATTCCTGAGGAACAGAGCCGGCAGCACTGTGGAGAGGCACGAGGCACACCCCAAGCACTCACAATGCAGTAGCTAGACATGTCCTTGCTAGTGAAAACAGCCCTGAATCATCCTGCCAGAGCATTTCCTACCTCCTCATTATTCCCTCTCTTAGCAGTGGGCAGCCTGCTTTTTTGTCCCCCCCCTGACTCCTTCCTTCCTCACAAGAAAGAAGGCAATAATATGGAACTATTTTGGTTAAATTAATGGACCAAAACACTCTATGAGGTTGTTCTCACCTCCTCTGACCCCACTGCATTTCTCACAGAGCAGGGAGAGAAGTTTGTAGCTGCCAGCAGAGCAAAGAACACTCCACTTCGGGAGAAGACATATGGAAAACTGGCTGCCTCTCTCAGAGGCTCCCTCTGCCAGGGCTGAGTATTACCCTCATGCTTAAGCAAGTGTTGTCAGGAATGACACTTTAGGATGACTGTGTCCTTTAAATTAAGGAACAGTCCCTGCCTTTATGTCTCCTCATGTCCCTGCCCTAAATCCTCTTTCCACACCCTCACCGCAGTTACGCCAAACAGAAGCACTTCCGCTTCAAGTTCTGCAACTCTGCTGAGTAAAAATGGGAAACTCTGACAGCTACACTCCTTTTAAAGGGACACCTTTTGTGCAAGTACAGTTTAAAGATCTCCTGATTTGCCAAGTACGACCTACAAAATCCCAATCCAGTTGGTAGATGTGAACAGTCACACAAGAAAGAGTTGATGGGACCTTCTCTTTCCCTCAACTCTTTTTCCTACACAGCCTTCCCATGTCCCTATTACAACTGTCCCCTGCATTCTTGCAAAGGCAGCTGGTCACATTTGTCACGCTCAAAATTTGACTACTGGAGATTTTTCGACAGAAGGAATTCCAATTCTGGCACCTGGAGCCCCATCAGCCGCTGTCTGGGAGCTGCTCAGCCAGCAAAATTCCTCCCTTCACGGGCTCATTTTCCAACAGGAGGCAGACAGGCATTGTCAGAGCTCAGCTCCCATTCCTGGCGCGTAGCAGGGAGGCAGGAGTGTGCTTGGAATGCTTAAGGGCAGCCGGAGCTGGAGCAAGGGATGAGGTAATGGCTCTTGCAGGGATCCAGGGCCACTCATGCTCAGCTATTGGTGCTTCCAGCAAAGCCACATTTGCTTCCAACATTTGGGAGAGTTTATATTGCTTTTTAATGGCAATAAAAGGAATCCCTGTCCCCATATTTGAACCCAGCGCTTCAATTTACTATTGGTTCTACATTTCAGCTGGTTTAGACAGGATATAATTTATGCTAATCAAAGCACTTGTTTTGGAAAAAAAAAAGGAGGAAAAATGGCTCCTCCGGGAGAAAAGATAAAACACACACAGAACAAAGCAAAACACGCAAAGCTTTTTTTTCTTTGGGTGTTCTCACTTAGGGCTAAATGTTTATAGAAATAATGAGAGTCATACTGAGAACATTCTTCTCCTCTTACTAACTCCTCGGCATGTTAGAGGACAAGTTACATGGAGTGCTTTGATTTTAATTTTTGTTGGAACCGTCTGCGCCCGAATAATCTGCAGTCCAGATGTTGCAACAACAGTAAAGTCCCTCTCAGCACACACAGGAGGACAGCAAAAGGCTCTCTTGTGAAATCCTGGCCAAGCCTCTTCTCTCCCCCTTCTTCTTTCTATCAAATCATTCAAAAAAATGATTGAAGATATTAGGGATCGGCTGGCAAAATAAAAGAATTAGTTCAAAGGTAAAGAGAACGAACTCAGCTTGATTTACACCTTCTCCCTCCTACTCAATCTGTATTTACAAAGTTTAAAATCATTAGAAATGTTTCCAATAAGCTTTCAAATTCAAATTGAAAGGAGGACGGTCCGAAAGCACATGTTTAAAGACCAGACATTAGAATGAATGTCATGAGACTGACTCTAAGCAATACAGGAAGTATGTTCAGCATCTTAACTGAAATTCATTATGAGTATGATGGGTGTAAATTGAGAACACCAGATCAGTGCACTTATCACAGAAGTTAAATTAATAACTACTTGCAAAACTATTTTTTAAAAACCAAGTAAGTAACATTTGGCAACTTTTAAGGATTTCAAATAGAAACCAAGCTTGCAGCACTTTCTGAGTCTGGCAGTACGTAGGAATCCAAATTACCTTCAGCCTCTACCTAGAGAAGGAAAATGATGGAAACCTTATACCTCTGTTGAACAGTTAAAGCTGGTTTCACGGAAAATGAAAAATGTGCCTTCTCACAATATTATTATTGTGTGCCTCAGATATTCAATAAGAATTTAACTAGAAACTGTAATTTGTAATATTGTCTTTGGTATAATCCCACCAGCACTCAGCAAATTCCTCTCATATCTGCTTAGTAAAATAAAAAAACTTCTTAAATTAATATTCCAGGGAATCTGGAAATGTTAGAAAAAGCCTGCTCCTGGAATTAGTATCCAATTCATATCAACAGTGGGTTTTAAATTGGAATAAAATCATTCCCATTGTGCAATAAAGGAAGCCGGTAGGGCTTTCAGAGCTAAAGATGATACATCATTGCATATTGCCAACAGATACTCAAGCCTTTTTACCCCTGTCAATAAATCCTTTGGGAGAACTTTGGAATAGCAGGAAGCTTGATAACAGCCTGTTATAAAAGAAGCTACAGCAAACGCTTCAGCACAGAGCGCTGTAATGCAACACGTGAGGACACGTGGGGAACAGTTCTCCACCTGTCACTGCCCTTTCCAAAGAGGGAAAAGAAGGACAAAAGAAGGGAGGTGGGGGGTGAAAGGCATCTGGGAAAATTTATTGTAAAATTATTGCTGGCCCGGGCTCTGTTCTAGCACTGCAAAGTGGTGTCACATTCATGTATCCCCAAGAAGTACATGTAGGATTAGGATGTAAAGCCTAGACTATGCCCTGGCATCAAGCTCAGAGCAGTGAAACAGCCCCTGAGCTGCACTTTGCAGCCTCTCCTCACCAGCAATGTCAGCAATCAGCACCAGCAAGGCTGGCTCCCACGGCAAGGAACACAATGCCACAGGAACCCTGCCAGATGGGAGGACCATTTACAGGGCCTGCCAACAGCTGACATCCCAAAGGAGACACTAAACATGACTCCAGGCTCTGCTAGATTAAAAACTGAGCCTGAGCAATGCCAACCCTTACCTCCTATCTTCTATAACACCAGGCACAGCTGCAACAAGTTTTCAAACCACTCTGAAGTTGTCCCCGTTCTGCTGACACTGCTTTGTTAGCACAGAAGGTGTTTGTGCCCCGTGCCCAGGAGCGCTGAGCAGGCGCTGCCCTGTCCCTGTCACCGCGGGCAGGGGACACAGTAACCCCAGGCAGTGTTAGCAACCAACACACCTGGCAGCCACACACCCTGGGCAGGGACCTAGGGCTGCTGTTGCCCCCTTGGTGGCACAAGGCTCTGTGGCAATCCACGTGCACAGAATGCCAGCCCTGCACTGCTGACCCACGGGCGGGGACACGTCTCCGCACACTGCTGAGGTTCAACACTTCCAGTTAATCTCTCAGAACCATCAGTGCATCAGTAGCAGGATGGAACCTGAAAATCCTACCAGAATGGGGTGCAATAACTGGTAAACCTGGTATTTCCAGCCTTCAGTCAAAACAAACAGGAGAATGAAATCACAGCTCTTTTTTCATTTTTTTTCTCCTTGTTTTTGTTTTTAAAGCAGCAGTCAAAAGGCCTCTTGAAGCCTTGTTTATAAGCAAACCAGTCTCGAAGGCTGGATTTGCATTGGCAGGATTTGCAGCCTACAAAATAAACCTTTCTAGGTAGTGTTTTTCTTCTGCCTGTGACTGTGGAATGGTTTCTAGTGCAATTCTCCCAGTCCACATCCCTTTCCAGCTCAACTGAAGAAAATGCCTAATTCAACACAGCTGGCCTGCCCAAGGCTCCCTGGGAGCTGCTGCACTCTGGGCATGCACCTGCAACGCTCCCTTTGGGGAGGAATGAATGGGAGCACACACTGCCAGCCCATTGCCAGGGGGAATCACTGCTGCCATTCACAGCCACCAGAAGCTGTTACTCAGTTGCAATTTCTTTGGCAGAAATCATTCCATTTTGGGGGATACTTTACCTTCTAGCTTACAGGCTACTACAAAACGCCTTCGAAAAATGCACTTCTTCAATCCACACTAAAGCTCCAAACTGAAGGCCAAGTCATGGTTTGAAAAAAATTCTGTGATCAAGTGATAATCATGGAGTCACAGAATGGTTTGGGCTGGGAGGGATCCTAAAGATGATTTCTTCCAAACCCTCTGCCATGGGCATGGACACCTTCCAAGAGAACTCCCAGAAAAGTGATTTTCAATTACCTGTAATTTTTTCCCAGTGTCCTGTGTTCTCCATTCTCCAGGGAGCTTTGTGCTACTGATGTTTTGCATCTCTCAGTGATTAAGTGAACTGGACCACCAGCTGTGCTCAACTTTTACCCCACCCGTAACTGCCTATGCTAACGAAGAGCCTCTGATAATAAAACTGCACTTTGGCTTCTCAAAATTGTTATTAAAATAGGAAAGCCAGAAAAGCTAAAAATTGAAATTTCAATTGAGATGATAGTGACTTTTCATTCTTTCAAAATCCTTATCCTTTTACCACTTCTGCTGAACAAAGCAGCTTGTTCAAAAGCTACAATTCATGCACTTCTTTAAGGTTCTTAATTCTTTGCATTTCAGCCAAGCTTCATGCACCATGAAGAAAGGACATTTGTTAATTAAGGCTTGGGATCTTAATTTGCAAGGAAGATTTCAAAGACATGGTGAAATTAACCTGAACTCCTTGTAAAAGACATGCCTAAAATTTCCGCTGGTAAATGCAGACATTTGGAAAAAAAACTTGCCTTCTTGTACTAGTTAAGTTCAAAGCCACTTCTTCCAGTGCTTCCTCCTGGGTGGAGCACACATCCTCACAGGAGCTGCTGCCAACACTCTCACTGCTCCCTCGTTTTATGTTCATAAACGTGTTGTGAAGACAATGTGGTGAAAAGACAGTGAAGTGACTCTGCTGCACCGACCTGACCACTGCACTGACCATGCACTCAAGATGCAATTTGCAATCCCACCTGATGCACTCTCTAGAGACTCCTGAGCTTTCACAAGAAAAAAGCTTTGAAGCTTTTCCAGCTCCCTTTTCAAAAGAATTTACAGACTTATGCACCATCCCACTCTGTGATAGTTCAATACCTGACACTGCACATTAACAAAAATGTCACAATCCTCAGACTTGAAGGGCCACAATCAAAACCCAAGATGTGTGGGATATGTGGGATATTTGGGGACTGTCTGAGGAATCAATGGAATCACATTGACTGAGCAGAGAGTAACGACAGTCTTCAGTCTGCTTTCAATGCTGGAGATAAAATGCAGCGGGGAAAAGGAAATCACACAGAGCAAAAGATGCCACTCAGAAGTGCTTCCTGGAGTTCTGCAGAGTCCTGTCCTGCAGCACTCACTGCTGAGGAGCTGCACATCACCTCACAACAATAGAGAAAACAGGTTTATCTTTGTGTGAGTCCGTGCAGAAAGGTCACTTTGATCTGTTTCAAACAACTGCCTCTATTCTTGTCTGCTCCTAATGTTTATTTTTCACTTTCAGCCTCCTACTGATGTGTCACTAGCAGCACCTGACAGCTTCCAATGCTCTCATTCATCCCTGCATGCTGCCTGAGCACTTTTTCCATTCACTTTTCCCTACACCCTTCTGCAGCTGACTCAAAACACTCTTACCAAGCCTGAGGCTCACTGAGCATTGACTGCTTGAGGCTTAATTGCTGTGCAAAACCCAGGCAAACACCAAGTGTTAAATGTCAGCCGGCAGCACCAACACCTTCCTCCCCACCTGCCCTGCCAAGGATGTTATTCTCAAACCTTCTAAAAAGGAGTGTATTGATGTATTTTCCTACCCATTCAACTTCACAAGCAGCAATTTACAACTTGCATAATTCCAATTCCAATTGGTTGGAAGCTCCCATAAAGGCATTTTCATAAAGATCAAAAGCTAAACCTAAAAGTGTCTACAGCCAAACTTGGGGCTATAATGCACAGCTCATGTGATGGTACCAAAAAGCTTTAATTGTCTTCAATCTTACAACAAACACAAGAGGAACCACCAACCTATCAATCCAAACACATCAAAGCACTGCTACCTGAAAAGGAGGCCTGAAATCACTCAAGCCACAGGGAAAACATAGGAATACTATCAGTCATAGGCAGAAATACAAATTTTGTGATAATTCTATGATAAATAATAAACATTCATTGAGTATAAAAAAAATTCAGTGATGCTTTTAGCATCACAGTTTAAATGAAATCTACTGAACAAATTCCAAGCCCTGCCAGTGTTAAAAAGGAAATTCATCATATGCTGCATGCTGTTTCTAATTCCCATCTGATGAGTTTTACACCACCTACATGATTGGGGCAGGAAGAAATCTGAATTTTGTATTAACGTAACACCAAAAAATGGGTCAGGATCAAGCCATCATATTTTTCCCCAAGAAAGGAGCTGGATTAATCTTCAATAATTTACTATCACTCCTATACACATAATTATGTTTTTTCTTTTTTCCTGAAGCTGTTAAACTATGAAGACATCAACTTAAACTTGATCATGAACAGTCACAAGCACCTTGTCTATTCATTGAAAGGTCGGTACCAAATGCCAGTCTTACCTTACCCGATGCAAGAAAAATTTTCCTGGTTCATTCCCAGTGACACAGAGGAGAAGGCAAGAACTGCTGTACTTACTTGTTAAAAAGATTCAGCCCGATTCTATAATGGCGTTTCCTGATAACATCGTTACTGAAGGCAGGGGAATCCCAGCTGTTGCGAGTCTCTTTGTGGTAGGTTTGTTTGCTCAAGGTTTGCTCCCTTAGGCTGTCCCTAGAAGAGGATTCTGAGCTGCAATTTATTGTATCATTGGAGTTGGAAGTGCTGTTGATGCTGTCGTTGTCTCCATCAGAGTAATCAGACTCTGATTTGCTTTGCCTGTTTGCTGTGCCGTTGATGGCCAAGTGACTGTCTATGGGCCTAGCCCTGTGCCTGGCCTCCTGCTCCTCCCGGGTGATGATCTTGGCAGGAATGCTGTGAGGGATATGTTTAGGGCTGCCTTGCTGGCTGGTGATGCCTCGGTCATACGCATTCTGTCTCTTTAACGAGCCCCTCTCGGAGCGATCGCTCAAGTCCACGGAACTGTCACTGGGCGGCTCGATAGTGAGCAGAGGGAGGTGATCCATCCTCATCCTCTGCTCCTGACATTCCAGTGATGGGGTACTCCTGCAGCTCGTATCAGTGTCTATCTTATCATCTTTGTGGGTCATGGACCAGTACTCTTGGGAAGAGTTCACGGAGCGGAGCCTCAAGTCTGACTCCGTGCTGGATGGTCTGTCCACGGACTGGGAGAGCGGCAGGGGTGGGGACAGCTCCTCCTCATCGATGTACAACGTGACATCGCTGTAGGACGCCGTCATCTCGTCTAGCTTCCTGTGATCCACGTTGTGGATCGCCGGTTTGCTCGGGGCACAGCTCTCCCTCTCCATTTCCCGGCTCCTGACCTGCTCCGCACTCTGGATTTCATCCGAATGCAGGCTGCGGCAGTTCAGCGCGTCGTCGATGGATTCCGCCAGGGACTTCACCTGCCTGGAAAAAGCATCCTCCAGTTCCGTTATAGCGTCACTGAAATCAGTGGATGCTGCCGGGGACTTCATGGTAGCCGTCTCCCCGAGCTCATTGCACTCCGACGGTACCAGGGAGCCCAGCTTTGACCCGTCATTTGTAACAGAAACTTGCTTCCCTTCGAAGTAGGAGCTGTGGACTTTCTCAGGTCCTTCAAAGGAAAACTGCATTCTCATATTGGACAGGACAATGCGCCTCGACATGCGATTCTCAGACATAGAACTGCGCAGGCGCTCGAAGTTCTTGTTCATCTGATACTGGCGGAAGGCGGTCTGGATGGTGCGGGCAGCATGTCTGCTGATCAGACGGCCCCCATACTTCCGTTCTAGCATCTCCACCTGCCACGGGAACACACCCACCCCTCGTCACTTCATGCACCTCGGGACAAGGGTAAAGTCTCACAAAAACATTTAACACTCATAATGACTTTAATATACTTTATATATATTGGTTTTGAAAGTAAGAACTCAAAACTCCAATGATGAATGGAAGAGTCATCTGCAAATTCCACCATAAAATACTAAAGTATATCAATTCACCTCAGAGATATCAGAGAATATCAGTTGCAATAAGTTCTTCCTTCCTTTCTGTGATAACAAAAAACACCCAGGTTTCAAAATGACTGATTTTCTCAGAAAAATATTTTGCATGATTACATTCTAGTATGCTCCTGGAGCATAAAATCTCAGTTCCAAGAGCTGTTTTTACTTTCAGCAGTATTAACTGTTAAAACTGTTAAATCTTAATTAAACTGTTAATATCTTTCACACTTTTCTCTAGGAGGTGGGGAAGGTGTATGGGACAAAGAATAACGGAGTTAAAAGTCCCAAGTGAAGTGTTGCTAGAAAAGACTTCTCCCAGTTCACAGACACAAACGAGGTACCAGAGCTCAAATACCTGCTTATCCTGTAGGTCTGAAGAGAGTTCATAGCTCTCCGAAAGCGATCTGGAGCGTTTGATGGCTTCTTCCTCGGCCTGTTTGCGCAGGATGGAGGTGGAGTGCTGGAGCTTGGGGCGGCGGGCGCGCTGCTGGCCCGGCGCGATGGAGTAGAGCCCGTAGGGGTGCTCGTAGTGCTCGGGGCTCAGGGCGGAGCTGTGCGTTATTGGGCCCTGCGGGTAGCCAGACGGGCTATCCAGGGACGTGCCGGTCTCGCTGCTCGGAGCCTCCCCCTCAACGCTGCACAACAAAAGAGAGACAGCAAAGCCTCGGGTGAGCCCAGCACACCAAAATCCTCAACAGCAAGCAAGCAGCAGAGTTTTGCTTGTTTCAGTTTGTATAGGCATCTAGAAAGTTTTGCTGTTCGCATGCAGGTGCTACAGGTAACGTGGCTTTCATGACAAACACCACAGTTTTGGCTGTGGCTTTTGCTGTAGTTTTTGCAAGTCTCAATCTGTCATGCCCGTGACATCTTTAGAGCATGAGTCAAACAGGAGAATGGAGGTTTCAAGCATTATTTAACTTTATACACTAATTACTAATAACATCCTGAGTAAGACACTCAGGAACTACTCTGTAAAATGAATGAAAACGTCTAATCTCTTAGAAGACTGCTCATTTCCAAGCTTCTCCACTCAAAATGACAGATGCTTATTTATGTCTTTCTTTGCTTTGACCAATACAAGCAGTATTTTCTCACCCTTATATTACAATTTGACATAAAAAGATTACTTTCATGGAGATTGGGATTTAATGGATCTTGAGAGCTATGATGTTTCTAGAAACTAAAGTTGGGAAAAAGTATTTGCAAGAGAAATCTCATTTATTTCCCTGCTAGTGAAAGACTGCTCCCATGGGATACTTCTGGCAGGTTTTGGAGTAAAAGCATCCCAAGGGATGGTGTTTCTAGATAACGAAAGCAACATGGTTTCACGTGAAGAAAGATCAATAGCACCTATCTGGCAAAAAGGCTACTTTGTTTTCATGTGAATGCTGTTATTGCTACGGAATAAAGGAAAGGAAAAAGACCTTTTATATTAAAAGGGTTGCACACAATAGGAAACATTTTAAAACCGAGCCCTAGGTGTATTCTGCAGTACTGATGACTAACAGCAATTTGTATTTGGGTTGTATTTGCAGGAGGGCACTCTCACATTGCATTACATGCACTTTCACTCTTCCATCTTTTCCTGTTTCACAGCACTATTTACTGTCTGTCTCATCATGTGTACACAGAACATTGACAGAAAAACGAAATTTTACTTTTTTTTTAATCTCACAAAAGACTCAGTAAAGACTTCACACATGCATGAATACAAGCATTTGCAGCACTTCTCGTACCTTTTTTTTTTAGGAATGGTACATTCAAACTCCAAAGAACTAAAACTCCACATTCCCACCATGCCCTGTATTTTTTTCCTTCATTCATAAGTACTTAAAACCAAAGCCTTCCTGTTGTCTCTCAGCTGTCCCTTCAAAAAAGTACAGAGCAATTTCTGAAAGAATGTTCTCCATCGACTGAAGAGCTGAGGGTTAACCCCGGCCAAACTCTCCCAGCTTGAACAGTTCGTACTTTTTAAAGGGAAGGAAAAAAAAATATGCCCCTTAGATTTCTTAAAATGCTTCTATAAACATGTAAAACTGAAAGCAAGTCTTCTCTTTTTGCCCATCAAAATATGACTCCAACCAAAAGGTATTTTCAAACATACTTAACCCAAGCTGGAAATATTTGCAGTGTGCACACATTGCTTTTTCCAAAAAGGAAGCTGACAGGAAATGAATCCCTTTCCCTCCGTGATACAGATGGCTTTCAACTTAAAAATGATAAACTACCCAGAGTTCTGCCGGTGACATTGAAACTGTGTAACCACCCGCTAAAAACAAACAGATCATTCTCTCTGAAGCATCCATTAAAGACATGCTATGATACTGAGCTGCTTCACGTTCTCTCTTTAAACACTGAAATTCCTTCCTCTGTTCTGCCAGCTGTGAGGCTGTGCTATTTTGGACATCACATCCTAGCTGCAAGTTTATTTGTAAGTACCTTCCATACAAGCACGGCAAATTTGTTTTTAACAGGAAGGCTGGAATTATCTTCTTAGGTTCTGTTGACGTTTTCTGCCTTCCTCACCCTTGCATTGTGAACTATTTAATAACCCTTCCATGCTGATTATAACCTCCTGTTGACATTTTAATAACACTACCTTCCATGGATCCCTTAACCTTTTCCTCAACAAAAAGGATACTGCCCTAATCAGAAGAAGTTGGAAGGACGTCTGCCCAGGGTTATGACTAAAATTAAGGGTTTCTTCTTAATTTTTAGTTTGCCTTTTGTACTTTCTCCAGATATAAATGTGATGCTTGACTGACTGTAATGCTTGATCTCATTTTGCTCATGGGCCTATTCCCTGCCACCTGACCTTTGAAGCATGGAAGTAATTACCTTTTACAACAGGCACAACAACAGCTTTTCCAAGCAAACACACATGCACAGGCTTTAAGGCTTTCCCCCATTCAGCTCTTCCCAGCCTCCCAGCAGCAGCTGAAGCTCCATATGAATTATTTCATTAAAGTGAAACTTCACTGGCAAAGAAAAGCAGCTTGCTTTCTACTTCTTCTGCTTTACATATGTTTGGAGAAAAAAGATATGCCAACAAATATGACTTGTGTGAAGCTGTAAGGATGACAAGTGGGATTGCTCCACTGAGGGGAGCAGCACAGAGCTGGCAGAAGCACTGACTGAGCCAACTTCCATCATTCCCAGCAGGCCTGGGTAACTGGAGGTTATCAAATACAAAACACCCCTCTGTAAGAAGGGTGGGAAGGGGAGTTTGGGAACTCCAGATGTGCCAGCCTGACCTCAGTGCTGGGCAGGTCACGGAGCAGGTCACCCTGAGTGTCAACACAGGACAATCTGGAGATCAGGCCGGGCCAGCCTGGGGTTGGGAAAGGCAGGTCCTGCCTGCCCAACCTGCTCTCCTCCTGTGACAAGGTGACCTGCTTTAGTGGGTGAGGGACAGGGTGTAGATGTTACCTGCTGGGACTTCAGCAAAGCCTTTGGCACTGTTCCTCAGCCTTCTCCTGGAGAAACTGGCTGCTCTGGACAGGTGCTCTGTTCCCTGGGTGGGACAGCTTAAAATCTGCGTGGATTTGGCATTTGGGGACATGGGGCAGGGGTGGCCTTGGCAATGCTGGGGGAATGGTTGGACTCAGTGGCCTGAGAAGGCTTTTCCAACCCAACAATTCTGTAACTCCTACACAGACTCAGAACACGAGCAGTCACTGCAGGGTTAAGAGGGGGGTTTTTATCTATGCACTTATTGAAACTGCCAACACACAAAAATGTCAAGGATTCTGCTCCAGGCTTGCAGTAAGAACCAGGAGAAGTCTCCCTGGAACTGAGGGAGTAGCTGAGACACCTCTCCAGCACTACTTCACTTCCACACCCTGCACACACTGCCTCTCTCTGATGGGTGAGAAATTAAGTATATTAAGCACACTACAAGAATGCACAATGTAAGACTGTTAATTATTATTATTACTTATGCTTTTACTATATACATATACATGATATTAAAGAAATGTTAATTAAAAGTTCCAACTGGAATTAGGAACAGCTTCTTAATAAAGGCCTCCAATTTGAGGCATCTGCTACCTGCCAGACATGTCCAATACAATTACTGATAATTCAATTGTTAAAAAAAAAAAACAAACCAAAAAAAACCCCTCTAGTGAATTAATTTGACTCATCTCCCTGCAATGTGTAACTACATTACTAATGAACCCAGCAATCTGTTGGATATTCTAATTTTGTAATATTAGGAGAATGCAAAACAGTTGAAATTAACCTCTAAGTCCAACTGTTTTATTACACTCCTGTTTCAGCAGAAAATAGACATTCATTATCTGCCAAGCCAGAAAAAGTGAGAGGTTGTTTGCAAGTATTTTACAAAGAAGCAGAGAATGGAACAGCTAAAGAATAAAAACGAAACATTTAAAAATAATTAGTATTACTAATATGACTTTGCATGAACAAAAATTTAAAATAGAGCCATTGAAAAACTTTATACAACTAAATAACTTTTTGAAACAGTTGCTGGCTCTGACTGAATCAGCATTTTATCAGAAACCGAAAATTTCTTCCTGCATAAACCTCAGCTTGTAAGATCTTTAAAAAAATCCAGGCTGACAAAAAAGGGGAGGAGCTGCTGTCGCTAGGAAAAGGTCCTGATTTTACAGTCGCTTCCCACAATTCAGGGGATGAGTTCATTTCAAGAACTACCTAATAAGAAGAAGCTCTGTCTCTTCTCTCCTTCTCCAGTTGTGTGGTTAGCCATGACCAAAGCAAAACATTTCCTCTCCAGGCATTTGGCAGCACAAACCTGGCAGGTCTTCTCTTCTCTGGCTCTCATTTTACACTTTCAATTATTACTCCTAATCACAAAGGTTGTAATTAGCACCAATACACTAAATCCACTACCATATTTTAAAACAATAACATATTATTCAGGATGTTTGACTATCTACTGTCATTGCTTTTTTTTTCATTTTTATATTCACACCTTCCTTTTCCTTCAAATCTTGCCAAACTATTAGCAAAGCAGAAAAAAAAGCACAATAAAGACAAAATTTTGAAAATAAGAGAACTTCAATATTTGAGCTTGAAATGGAAATCTTAAAAAAGATCTGAATTCCAGTAAGGAGCAAACCCCAAGCTTTTCCATGAGTATGGATTTATTTGTTCCACTGACTCATGGCAAAATGACCAGAGGAGCTGCTGGTTTGGATGCAGAGGCACAAGAATGTATCTGTCAGAGAACTCATACTATGAAAGACAGACATTTGATAACCAGAAAAGCAGAAAGTCCCTTTCCCCCTGAGGCCCAGAACTTTATCTTTAGGGCTACGTGCATATAAAAAGGAAGCATGTAACAATAACATCACATGCAAGGACTGATTCAGGGCTGCCTCTCACCCCAGAAACCCCCCAGTTTACAAGCAGTCAAGGGTCCTTGTGCATTTTTAGAACTAAAATATGAAGATAATGGGAACACATGCTTACAGAAATCACCCAAATGTTCAAACCAGTTTGCTGCAGATTTAGTTTGGAACAAAGAAATGAAACATGTTTCTAAATAATGCAAATGCCAAACCCAAACTGCATGCAACATTCTAAAATAGAACCAAGAAGACCCTCCCAGCAGAACAGAGCAAATGCTTGGGAAGCTGTTTTAGCAATGAGCATTCTCTGAAATCAGTATTATTTTCATCACTCTTTCAGAATGGACTTTCAACAGTGTAATATAAAGACATGAAATTGAAAACAGGCCCTAACAACTGGATAGTACACACATGAGAACCAATCAGAATTATACTAATCCTGTTAAAACATTGTTTTGGACACAAGGAGAAGTATGACAATATAACAAGCTTGTGCTGTTTTTTCCACAGCACTTCAGATCCTTAGAAGCATGAACAGAAATTCAAGGGTACACTGAATAAATTTCTTTTCTTCTACATTGTGGAAAGGCAGCAGGAGTATTACAAATGTGGCAACAAAAACCTGCCCAGCTTAAAATTCTAGTCAGCACAAGGTGATAAAGCCACTCAGCTTGGACATGACAATCCAAGGGCTCCGTTCTTTGGGAAGCTGGGAGGTTTTAAAGCAGGGCTGTGGTAGAGCAGCAGTAAAACTCCAGGTAGTCAGCACAGCCTGAATTCAAGTTGAGCTTAATGAAGAATTGATCCTTTATTGTATTTGTTGCAACAGTAAAGCATTTGTATGAGTGGTTCTTCATAAAATTCCTCAGCCAAATCCATCCTTCTCTCACTTGCCTGCTTTTCTCTGGATCCATAAAATTTATTTCCCTCTTCAGGAAAAATGCATGCAAAGCTGGTTCCCTTGAAGTCACATCTACTCACAGAACAATTCAGCAAACTCATCTTCTTCCTTTGTCCCAGAAACTCTTCTGTCCATAAACACCAACATATCCACAGCAGAAGGACCCAGATACCTTCTTGGGACTCTGCCTTATGATTTATGAGATGGATTTAAATGCAAACCACAGAATGAAGCTTTTTGCATTAAAATCTCATTTAATAAACATCATTTCCAGTAAAACTTCTGCCTCACTCAAAAATAAATATTCTGTATAAACAGGTCCAAATGCCCGGGGAGGAAGAATTGCTACACATCTGTTTTACACCAACCATCTCCTTTTAAAATGTGAAGGTTAAAACCAGTCAAACTGTGATCTTAGCTCCTAATTATAGATTTCCACTTGAAATAGATCCAAATTCTCTACCTAGCCCAGAGAATGCAGACCAGAAGTCGCCCGTGGAACTGAGTGGGTAACAGAGAGAAGCAGGATGGCAGCTGCTGCAGCAGCTGGTGTGGCCAGACACTTCCAACTCGACGGCTGAAACAAACCACTCAAATAGCAAAAACGTTTAGGCCAAATGGGGGCATTCCACATAGGAACAAACCTCTCCAGAAGTTAATTTCTTGCACATAACTTTGCCTTTACAAGTGCAATGGAGCCCTGATTTGAATGTGTAATTTTAAGTGACAATTGCAAGCAGAACTCTGCTCTCCCCACACAACTTCATCTCAGCCGAGCACTCCTTTGGCACAGGGTGCACCCCACTGCTTCAAAGCTGCCTTGTGCTGCAGTACCTGTGGTGCTCTCTGCCATAAAGGACAAGGTGGTGCACTTAATTAAAGCTCTGATCTGTGCACTGTATTATCTCAAATTACCCCACAAAACGTTCTCCATTAACTTCTCAAAATGCAGAACTGGCCATATGTACTTCACACAAGCCATTGTTTAGCATTTTTCTCCACCCCCCAATACAATATTCCCCACTGGAGTGAGAACACTTGAGCAGAAGTTTATTATTAGTACAGTTTGAACTAGAACCTAGTCCTTATTGCCATGTCTGGTTTGTGCTGTCTAGTAAACAGAAGTCAATTATATTAAGAACTTACACAAATCCCCGAATTCAATAAGCACAATAACATTAACAAACCAATCTACCTTCAAATACACCCTGCCAGGAGTTCAAAGCCATTATGATGGACAACAGCATTCACAGGCAGTGACAAAAGCTTTGATCCGGGAAAGAAATATTGACCAATGTGTTTTACTTCCAATGCACTCTCAATTCAGCTGTTTCTGTTCAAAACAAATGAAACCTTTGAATGCACATCAAAGTAATGTCCCAGGTAATTCATCTGACTGAAGTTAAATATCATTGCAAGAAAAATCCAGACACCATTTGCATGTGTCTCAGAAGCAAAGCCTAACAAAGCAGTCACTTATTCTGTAATATTCTGTGGTGAGAGTGCCAATAATAGCAGGCTGAGTCAAACAGTCTGAGAGCCATGGAGGGAGGGCAGAGCTCCACAGGCAGGTACCCCTGAGTGCCCTGCAAACCTGCAGCTGCTCCCTGCTCCAAGCCCGGTTCCAAAATGACACAACAACCCCAGCGCCCATCCCCTGGACACTGCCAAACTGTAATTCTCACTAAAGAAACCCATAAAAAGCATTAACAAAAATGCTTTTTGAAAAAGGGCATTTTGAGCCACACTCTCAGTAGCAGCAGAGAGCAGGGAGTGAAAGATGAGAGGTTATTTTCTCCCCCCTGAAGCAGAATGCAGGAATGAATGTGCTGTATGCTCTGACATGGAGACGGACAGCAGCCAGATGGAAACAGAGCCAAACAACAACCCACCCGTCTCAGGCAGTAACACAACAGGGTTAAGAACTAAGAATATCCCTTTGGGAAAAGCTTACTTGAGACTATCTTCAGCTTCCAAGGAGCACAAGGAAGGTTAACCAGCTCTCAGATCACCTTTGTCAAACAGTGGCAGCATACTGGCCACCAGACACAAGAACGTACAGAAGGATCCACCCAACCAACCCTCCCCAGTACCACTCAATGCCTCACGAACCTCCCTGCTGAAGGCAAAGGTGTATTTTATTGTCATTATTCAGCAAAAGTAACAGGGGGACTGGCAGCACCAACAGAACCTGGGTACAGCTTACAAATGTTCACTTCTATCTCAGGTAAAGTCAGCGTCACTCGCTGCCAATCTGTGTTAATCATCACCCAGCATATGTTTATTCAACAACAACTCTTTAAAAATGGGTATTATTAAAAGATCACTATGGGGTGATAACTTGAGGCTTATGGCTCAAACCAGCCCAAGTTTTAGAATTTTTGCAGTTTTTTTAAGAGCCAGTTCTTCTTTTTGATGTGTCAGCATAAAACACATTAATATCAGAAAATGTCCTGTATGCTTCAAAAGGATGTTTTGTTTCTTACATGGACTAAAGCTAACAATTTTAATGTAACTGTGGTGTCTGTGGGATGGATCACTAACAAAATCTGTGAAGGTCTGCCTCCCACTGCAGACTTTGTCCTGTCCCTGCTATGTAAACTTTTACACAACATGATAAGCTTGAAAATTTTGTGCAGTTTCTCAATGCAGCTGTAGTAGAATTTGACCTCAACTATTTACAATTTATTTACCATTCAGCAGCAGAAATCCTCTTTTAGCAAACCCACACTATATATGACATGTACTGAAGACAGCAAGATATTAGCACACGTTCTTCTGTCTATATGACACGCCCTTCAGACACTGCTAAGTTTAAAAAGGAAGATTTAGTGTCTGCAGCTGAAAAACCCTGATTTGCACACACAGCTGAAGCAGCATTTGATACAATGCAAGAATCCTTGGTGTCCTGTGCCAGCCATCCTGCCCTTTCACCTCTTCAGCTGTTGTGTCAAGCCTGTCCCAGGAAGGGGTGAGAGAACAGCACTGCTGCTGAGAATCAGCTTGCTGGCAATCAGGTTCTGTCAGAGACGAGCACTGATTTCCTCTTCCCTGTCAGGTCCTGGTGGGTAAAACTCTTCTTTCTGCTCTTCTGTCCCATGTATGAGAGAAACATGAACTACTTTGAAGATGCTTAACAAAATCCTTTAATGAGTCAATGTTTCAGGGCCAGAAATTTCATACCTAGAACATTGTAGATAAATAGATAGTCACAACTATCTCATCTTAGATCAAATACACCTGATAAAGCCTATCACTTCACTCATTTTAAAGTTTTGCCTCTGCACTATATGAAATGCTTACAAGTATGACACAGTACAGCGTGCTAGGAACAGCTTTTGAGCAGACCAGTCTTTCCCAGTATGTCTGTGAGGGAAATTAAGAATCATCATAAACAAAGAGCATGCAGAGGGTCCACGTAGCAAAAATGACAACAAAACCATCTCTCCATCTTTCAGTACTGGACACTGCATTGAGTAAAGTCTCAGAGCACTAATAACTGCGTTCATTTAGAACATATTTTAACTTCTGTAGCAAATTAATGTTGTACAAAAGGACCTATTTAGAACAACCAAAGGAATTCCTTTCAACTGCTTATCATATATTGTTATTATCTAATGAGTTGTGCTTTCAAACAATGTCACTGATGAACATGAGATACTTTGCTGTCTCTCTAGGATTTAAGAAATAGTTGGCCAAAATTATCTTATTTTAAAATTAGAAAGGGACTGTTCAACTTCTAGTGGTTGGTTGACTTCCCTCTGTAGTTACAGATAAAACTCAAAAAATTACAGAGAAACATACTTTAAAAAGCCACCCCCCCCAAAAGGACGATGGGTTGTTACAAGTCTGATCAGAGAAACCCCTCACTGAACTAGCTGAAAGTATATAATATAAAAGTCCCACTCCATTTTAATCACGGCACAAACCCTCCACTTTGACTGCCAACTTTGTTGGGCTAAGTCTCAAAAAAAAAAAAAAAACCACAACAACAACAAAAAAAAAAAAAACAAAAAAAAAAACCAACCCAAGAAGAGAATGAAACCCTACCAGTTTCTCTAAGAGAAAACAATGTAGTTTTGAAATGTTTAAGTGCAAACGGACATGGGAAACTCTCAGCAGGTAGGAAAGAAAAGGATGAGAACACAGCACTTGTTCCTGCTCCCAGTGAAGCTCAGGGTGTTGTTACCCAGCCAGTGAGAGCAGGAACTGGCCTTGAGCACTCTGCACACACCAGGAGAGAGGTGTTGTAACTCACTGGAACAGGAGCACTGCTGTAATCACAGGCATCCTCATAAAAGGGAGATTTTATCCTCTGCTGCACACCCAAGGCTTATATCAGAGTGTACAGAACATAGTGTTTAAGGAAACCATATAATAGGAGATTTTTTTGTTGCAAGTATGGGGCTTGGTGGAAAAGACAGTGTGGTAGATGATGCTTAGATTCAAGGCAATGTGTTCAAACACAGAAGGTATTTGCAGACATACTCAAAGATACCACACATAAATCTTCACTGTTGTAGAAATGAGACCTCAAAAGATTGCTCATAACCTCTAAATCAGCTAAAGAGCTGACAGATGCTTTTTCTCATTCACAAACTTCCTTCCTTTTACGTTTCCTCCCCATTATGCTGAGTCTATACATTTTACAGCTCTTTCTCTGTCAGAGAGGAATTAAGTGTAGGCTTTCAATAGAACTTCTGACTCACCTCACTGATGACAATGAAAGAGTAACACAGGTAGCAATTCCTGCCTTGGAAATCTTTTACTGCACACGGAGAGAAGAGGAGCAGTTTCTGGGCTGTGCAGGGCATGTGGCAGCTTCCTTTGGGTGCAGCACAGCTGCCCAGCACTGCTGGCTCCCAGAACCTCCCTGCACTGCCTTTTGCTTAGAGCTGGACTGGAGGATCCCTGTCAGTCCCTCCCAGCTCAGGAATATTCTGTGCCAGTGTCTGTGATGGGGATGAAGCTTGGTTTAGCTGGGGCTGCACGTGAGGCTGCTCAACCACAACAGAACGTGAGTCTAAAATACACAACTTGGGTAACTCTTGGTCATCTATAGACTCTTAATTATGGCAAAGTTCACAGATCTTTCCACAATGGAAAAGGGTCTTTTAGGACAGGGGTAGAAGCCCAGTTCCTGAAAACAAGGGTCACCACTTTGTGAAATGAAAATGTGATATTGTGCAAAGACACATTTTGAAAATCTCAACCAAAGACAGTGAGAAATGGTCTTGTGCAACATGCTGCACTGTGGTAGGAAAACCTGGAATACTTTTCTTCTAGTCTAACCTAATCAAAAACATCTTAATGACTTTTTAATAACAAAAAAAGAATCCAAGTTTGCATCACACTGTCGTCATTTGGGACGAGTTCCATTAAATCCAGGTAATCTCCTGTTCTCTCTCACTTCACACGGCGTTAATGACTAACAGGAAACTATCAGCTGTAAAGTCCCATTCTCTCAAATCTAAGAGTATTAAAATCAGCTCCTTCTTGAAACCAGTTTCTACTAATGCTCTACACCAGTGGTATCTTCTAAACAAGACTCACAGAGTAAAAGACAAGAAAAGAAAATATAAACAAAAATAATGAACTTCCCTTCATGAATCCAAGAACAGCTGAGATTACCTACCATTTAACACCTTGCAAGAGTTAACTTTGAAGCATGAGAATCACCCCAGACACCTCTAGAATGGAAATTCAACAGCCAATTCACAGCACATTACTATAATGAAGAACCACAGAGAAAGAAAAACAGAGGTAATTTTATTCTTGATTGAGAACATAAAGTGATGTTAGATGGAGAGAAAACCTATTCTTAGGCTGCAGCATGACCAGAAGGTCAGGGATTTATGCAGGCCTGTTCTCTGTACTCAATCCCTGGGAACTGCAGCTGGATCAGGAACACTGCTGTCCCTCCCTGTTTGAAGGATGACTTCCTGAGCACAACCCCCAAACAAGGAGGGAAACCCTGTCTCTGGTACTACCTCTAAAGGCAGGACAGCTTCCAACTAAATCATCCATTCCTTCCCATGGGTGTACCCTTGGAATTCTGTGCAGGCACTGACCATGACAACGGAATGATCTCTCCTAAAACCATTCCTACTCCAGGCTACTGAAAAGCATCACTGCACTCGAGTTAAACCCAGCCCAGGGTCCTGCTGCGCTGCCATTGCTAGCTGTCCCTGTGATCCGAGAGGGACTTGGGGCCATTCTGCCATAAAGCGAGGAGCGACAATTAAATTAAAAACAAACTGTGAATGCTCCCGTAGCGCAGAGTCAGGGCTGGCTGCAAACATTCCCTGCGACAGAAAATCCACCAGCTCTGCAACCTTGCTGCCTTTGCCTGGTGTGAGGATGGCTGGAAAGGTCATGGATATATTAACAAACAGAAGGAAGTTGGTTTTCTTTTTCTGTGTTTGTGACACATCCATCCTTGTTAATGTGGTGAGTTTTAGGGGCGACTGGAATTTTTTGGACTAAATAATGCAAGCATCCCTCAAAACAAGCTTAGCATTCTTTTTCTATGGCCATGCCCTGTATGTAGCCACTGATGTAAATGGAAGTCAGATCATAACTGTGGCATTTTGTTTGTGCTTGTACAGCATAAGGCAACTGGGAATTGTGGCCTTTGTTTATAAGCACAAGTTTAACTGGGATGACACTGAACTACTGAGAGAATCTCATTAACAGATATAATAAATCAATTTCCTGTAGTAAAGGCTATCAAAGCCACCATTCTAATTTTCTGCTTCTCTCACAGGGACTAAATGGTTTGATTTTTTTTTATCTTACCAAAGCTTGTCCTTTTTACTTTATTTTTATTAAAGACATCTCTACGATTATTTCATGAGAACGCTTCTAGTCTTTTGTCTATTATAAGGAAGCAAAAGGATTTATTTAGCTAAATTTGCATTCCCCTTTAACGTAATACTGGGGCTTTGTGCTACAGTGGATTAAAGCAGCATCTGTTCTTCTCTGGAAACCTGGAGTCAAATCACAGCAGTGCAGTGAAGTTGCCATCTCTGTCTGTACCCTAAATGGAACCTAAATAAAATTCAAATGGATTCCCAGAAGACACGAGAAGGGCTATGTAAGTAAAATATTTTTGATTAATAAGTCTTGCTTTAAAAGTCCACGATCAGTAACTGGTTTTGCATAACAAAGATGCATGAATTAAACAAAACCTGTATTTACATAATTCGTGGCATAAAATGGCAATATACAAGATACTAAAAGTGAACTTTTATCCCCAAACGCAGGGCTGACTCTGCTCTTGTAACTACACAGCCTTCCAAGGTAACAGAAATAAAGCAGCAAACTCAGGAATATGAACTTGGCTTGTGGCCTGTACCCTGTTTAAATATAAATGACATCTAAACAAAGCATGGTTCATAAAAGCAATGCACCAACACACTTTTCCCCCTAACTCATGAGCCACCTCCTCGTAATTCCAGTCGCTCTGTGGATCAGGCAGTGTCTGGGTTAAGGGCACATCCTCACAAATTTACTATGTAGCAAACAGAGCAATCAGGGCTCTACCTTGGTTACGGTTTCTGAGGTCTCCTGCAGTTCTGTTATTAAATAAACATAAAAAGAAATAATTGATTGACAGCTGCTGTGATTAAAATATGCCTGACTCTGAAATTAATTATAAAATTACCATTGGGTCTAACAGAGGAAGAACCATGTAAATGCTGAAGGAGCAAAAAAATTGCATCCTGAAAGACCTTTATGAATTATAGGAAATCCTTGCAATGAAAAGGCACAACAACCCAGACTCAGGCTGTGGTGCTTCACAATTTTTTTAAAAATCCAATATTCAAAAACACAGTACCTTACACCCTTCTTTGCAGCTCTCGGAATCCTGCAGGAACTGGAAGCCTCATGGCTCCCTCAGAAAGCAACTCCTCACTTCCAGCACTCGTGTCCCAAGGTTTTGCTGGACTTTGAACAGCAGTGGTGTCAAACACCAAGGAACACAACAGAATGAAGTATGTGAGCAGCTGTTTAATACCTACAGGTAACATCCACAAGTGCTGGCATCCACCACCAGAGCACTGACCCTAGGCCAGCGTTTATTATCCATCTCCTTCTCTCTGGTGTTCAGGGCAGGCACAGTTTGCAGGCATCCTTAGAGCAATCACCCAAGTGTGCTAATCAGCTACACCATTATGAGATTTGCCTCTTCACAGAGGTGGAGCCCTGAATTGACATATTTAGACTCCAGGGAAAACATCCTCAGCATAAAGGTAAACTGTTGTTGCAAAGGAGTTGTTCCAGCCAAAGTCCTTGCACTGCTCTTGAGGCCCTCAAAGGCATGAAACAATCCCAGCCTCCAAGCAATGGAAAAGTATCCTCATGAAGACCCAGTACTGGGAGAAACACTTTCTACAGCCATATGAACAGATTCTCTTGGAAGATTTTTCATTTTGCAAACATGAAAAGGTCACAGGGTGAGAAAACCCATGTAAGGCCATGAAATCCTAAGAAATCACTTCCCATTTCTCCAGAGGCACACCCACCACTACCACTGGGGAAGGCACTTCTCCAGCAGAGAAGGTCTCCTTGCCCAGCAGGCACTCCCTGGATCCAGTCCCTGCAACCTTCCAATACAAGACTCTAATAGGAACAACCAATCAGAGTTACTGTTCAACTTGGTATCTGCACTTTTCAGTGCAAAAACCGAATCTTTGCGTTTCCTTGCCTGAAAGCTGCAAATTATTCCATGAAACTGAACTGCAGGTTGTTTATTAACTGCACCAGGATTCCCAGAGGGCTCCTAAAGGGGCAAAGAAACGGAATGCTGTTGATACACGGAGCACTACGGCTTTCACTGGTCAGCTCCAGATCTTGGATTACACTATCTCGGATGATAATGAATTATTTCAGATTAGTAGAAGTAAGAAACAAAAAGGATGAGAGATGACTTCACATGGGAAACCCGAACATTAAGCTTCTATTTAACCTGGAGGAGAAAAGCCCAGCCGACTACTTTGTAGCTACTCTCAATATCTTTCAGGAACTAGAACAGGACATCTCAACAGCAAAACCAAATCCGGTACAAAAGTAGAAGTAAAATGGAAAATGGGTCATTTTATGCACCATGGCCGTAGTTCTCCCAAAGCACCCCCCGACAGATGTAATGAATTCTGTGTTTGCATGAAGGATATCTGCCACAAGAATAGACACAGTTAAATACAACCATCCAAACCAAGTACTCAGCAATTCCTCTTTTAGCACATCAGGCAGAATAATCAAGTTTAACTGAAAGGAAGTGCATAGCAATGTACAAATGGAGGAAAAAAGCCTGAAACAATGATGAATAACAGAATGTTACTGTGTAATAGGCAAATCTGTCACTAAAGTAACTGTTATGAATTATGTTTTTAGCAAGCCATGCAAAGGTAACATCACTTATGCAAACATTACCAACTCCACACAGGAAACTTAGATTATTCTTTTCCTTAAGGGTAAAAAATGGGCTGAAGGATCATTAAATGTATGACTAAACTGTACTATGAAACACTTTTCTTTATCAAAAAATATTTTGCCTTTTTTTCTAGAAAAGCAACTATTGCATTCATACATAGTTACACTGAGTCTAGTCATTTCCTCCTTTTATATTTTTCCACTCATGCCCACACCCAATTTAAGATGTTTTCTATCTTTAGCTAAGTTGAATATTCCTTTAACAGCCGAACAGCTCAGCATTTGGCTGAATTACTTCGTGGAATGAACTTCCACAATGCATTGGAGATAAATTCATTTTGCAAGTGCACTGCAAGTGCAGGATAACTTTTTTAGTTTATCATAAATCCACACACAGCATCACACCAGAAAAAACTCGTTTGTGCATGGAGTTTTCAGGCAGCCCATGAACAGAGTTCTGTGTTGCTGCATTTTGACACACATTATTTCGGTAGTTAACAACATCCTTACAATAGGGACTGTATGTGCTAACATGACAAATCCCACTCCCTGTTTCTCCTGTGTCAGTTATTCAAGTATCTGTACTTTAAAAGCCTTTGAACTAAACCTTTTTTTTTTTATTTTTAAATCTTATTTTCTGGCTGAGGGCACGAGTGGCAAATGTTGATTTACCCCTCTGAGTGTGACACACCTTCCCATGCAGCCAGGACAAGGCCAGGTCTCCGGCCGGCCCCAGACACCGGGAACAGCCTGTACCAGAGCTCTGCAGTAAAACGCACACTGGTTTGACACAAATCATGTGATTCCTCGCTCTCTCCCGAAAAGCAGTGTTTACACATCGGTGTCTGGAGCGGCACACGCCGGGTCAGCTCACAGCCTGCTGCCACAGCTCCCGATTTACGGCTCTGCCTGTCACCCACAGCCAGCACAGCGCAGCGGGGCCGCTCGGCACGCCGCGCTTAAACCACGGAGATGATTTAACCCTCGGCTCCTGCAGGACAGACAGAGCCTCCGCCTGCCCCCGCTCTCGAGCCGGGACACAGGGAACGAGCTCCCGATCGCCGCGACCCGGAGACATCCCGGGGACAGCGGGGGTGACCCCAGGGACAACCGGGGCGATCCCGGGGATAACCTCTAGAGACAACTCCCAGGGACAATAGGGGTGACCCCAGAGACAATCCCCAGGGACAAACGGGTGTCCCCAGCGCCAGCAGGACTCCCCAGTCCCATCCTCCCGCACCACCCCACAGCGAGCCCGGGCAGCGGCGGTGTGGGCGGCGCGGAGCCCTTTGTGCGGCAGCGCCGGCACGGGGTCCATCCCCGCACCCCTCGGCAGCGCTCACCAGCTGTCCAACTCCAGCTCCAGCAGCGACTGGGTCCGCTCCGAGCTGCAGTGCAGGCACCACATGGCCGGGCCGGAGTGTCGGGCGGGGAGCTCCGAGCCACCATAGGCGCCCCTCGGGCCGCTCCGCCCCGCCCCGCGCCCGCTCCCGCTCCCCTCAGCCGGCGGCGGCGGGGCAGGGAAGCGGGCCGAGCGCACGCGTGGAGGGCGGGATCCTCGGGAAAAGCGCGGCTCCGGGGACTGCCCTCGCGCCAGCCGCCCTCACACCCCTCACCGTGCCCGGCGGCTCCTCCAGCGGGCACGGTTCTGCAAGGGCTCCCCTCACACCCCTCACCGTGCCCGGCGGCTCCTCCAGCGGGCACGGTTCTGCAAGGGCTCCCCTCACACCCCTCACCGTGCCCGGCGGCTCCTCCAGCGGGCACGGTTCTGCAAGGGCTCCCCTCACACCCCTCACCGTGCCCGGGGGCCCCTCGGCCCCCCCGACGACAAAACAGCAACACCCTCCCCACAGCTTCATACCCTGTAATAACACAACAAAGCTCCGCTGGTCCATCTCAGTAGTTTGAGGAAACTTTAGTCAGGAACTGAAAATGTCGCTCAGGCGAACCGGGTGCAAGGAGGAGCACGGCTCAAAGCTGTGCATACGACATACCTCGTACTTATGCATCCCACGAGGGCTGTCTTTCAGGGCGGTAAAAAGAATCGAGGGAACTTTAGTTAAATGTCCCTTAAACATTTGGATGGAGCGTGCATTTTGCATAGTTTCCTAAGGAAGCGTTAGGCATAGATTCCAATAAGCCTGAGTTTAACTAGCTTTCAGTGAAACTCAAACACGTTAAGGAAGGACACACCTACGCCGGCTGTTTTCATAGGAACGTCACTGCAAGACTCTAACCAGAGACTATTTACGCTGCAATGCCTGCTTTCAACATCTAATGATTATCCAGACAGCCTCTTCCCCTCAGAACGTCTGGGATCCACAACAACTCCACGTTTTTCTGGTCCTGACTCAGTGCCTCCTCCATCAAGGTTCGTCTCTACTTGTAAACAGAGACAAATCCAAAGCAGACACAAGCGGTTCCCGAAAGTCAACTTCTCCTTCGGAAACCAGTTTCCATTTAGGAACGAAGTGCAGACAGTTTTAGCGTGGGCTGTGAAGGAGACTTATTGGAAAGTGTGGCTGGAAAGCTCTGACCTCAAAAGCAGTCACAGAATTTTCTGAAGAATGTGCTTTTCTGAAGCCACTTCAAACACGATCTTCCTTCTGCAGATACGATCGCGCTCAATCAGCAAATAACCAAGCAATACAAACACATCCTATTCCAAACACTGTGTGGATAATTGTTACAGATGGCTTTCCCCCCATCAGTGTCAAGCATCCAGAATTCCCAATTTAGTTTCCACCATTCAGGTACAAAGTTTTTGTTAGATCACTTTTTGCTTGAATAAGTCGTTAAAATTTAAAGTAGAGCTTAAATGCCCAAATCATCTACACATTTAAGGTCTCGCATATATCCCAACAGGGGGAATTAAACACAGAAAAACAAATTCTTGCTGCACTACGCAGACAACATTGTGGTTTCTGAGTAGAGGCAGCCTGTTGCAGTTATTTTTGGAGGCATTTCTTGTGAGTGTTTCAACATTCCAAAACCATTTTAATTCAACCATAATCAATAGTCTACATTCAAATTTCCCTCAGGTAACAATAACTGTAATCCATACCACACAATGCACCCTGTCTCAGGTGGTGATTTAGCAGAGATCTCTAAGTCTATGACTTCTTAGGACAATTTTTGGTGGCATGTAGCTAAGTTTCTTTGCCATCCTGATGGCAGAGGTGCTGAACACACAGAACTGATGTTTCAGGCCCCAGAAGACAGGGGCAGGAGAGGCTCTTCTACCAACACAGAGCCACATGTGGGCTTTTATAGCACTTTATTGATCTGCACTTTGCATAGCAAGCTTCAACAGAACCAGTAGGCTGTATATTCTCTGTTGTCCTCCTGCTGCTATTTTGACACCAAACTAGCGTTAGAGTTGCCACTAAGATATTGTAGAAATTTGCAATGCAGTGTAAAGAGATCAAAAAGTAACTTTTCCTGTCCTACTATCCTTATTCCTGGCAATTTGTTGGAGCACAACTAACACCATAACACAAAGTGATCTTTGCTCCATTAGATCAACTTGACTTAAGCACAAATGAAGGAACTGGGAAATCTCTCTGAAGAGGAAGTAAACAAAGATTTTAAAGCATGATTTTACACTTTCCAGACCAGCCCAGAAGTTTGAGCTTATTGTGACAAGCAGCTCACTCAATGCAGCTGCTGCTTCACTCTCTTTGGACCACTGCAGTTTCCAGCCGGTTGCCCAACAAATAGCACTCTCAAACTACAATATCTCAGCAGTGAATGAGTCCCTCCGACCATTCAACCCTCCATGCTAAAGCTAAACCTATTTCATTTCTAATACAGAAATATAATTAAGCCTTAGATTAAACGCAACACTGAAATTTTGGTTTATCCAGTAATTTACATAAATCACTGCTATTTAATGTGTTAATGGCTAAAACAAAGTTTATAAACCCCCAGAGTGCAACAAACTCAACTTGTAATTATGAGCATACAGTAATCTGTACAATATGCCATCTAAATCTACAATAATTATGACCCTGCTTAAAGGGTAATTCCCACCTTAATCACATTTAATACACCATTCTTTCCAAGATCTGAAAAGGCTGAAAAATAAGCATTTATCTTGCATTTTGCTTGAATAAAAGCAAAGGGTTACAGAAGCAAAAAAACCCCAGAAGAAACTATTAGGGAGTAGTTTTCTTCCTGTGGAGTATAAATACAGCCATTCAGTATTGTAAAATAAACTGCATATACAGGTCAAAATACCTGTTATTCCTCTCACAGTGGGATTTGAGGGGATATTAATGAAAAAAAAAATGCTAAGCTGTGTGGATCCTCCACTTCCTGCCTGCCATGGTGAATTCTCTGTTTCTCATGCTCTCCCTCCACCCATGCTTACCTGTACACCTAATGTAAACCAAGTATCCAGTAAAAAAGATTGGGATAGATCAGTTTCAAGGATGTACAGCACAATCCTCTTTCACATTATTCTCTTCTGGTGCACATTGAGAATTATCAGTGAAAGTAATTGACCCTCTAACCATATAAAACATCATAATGTTCCCACATGACCTGGAATTGCATGGAAATTCTTAAGTATATCAGGGAATTCTTCAAAAGCTAACATGCTTCTGTACTCATCCCAGTTTTGTGTCCCCTCAAGGTGGATTTATCTTCTGTCATACACATTTCTGCATTTTCCATGGCTCTGCACTAGATTATTTCATTTTTAATGCCAATACACAAAAATCAGCATAAAAACAATAACTACAACTTCAGCTCATTTTTTAAACAGAACTTACAAAGCCTTTAAGCAAACACATCTGGGAAAAGGCTTTATGCTGTCAGTTGCTACGGAGAAGGCAAAACAATGAATCTTTGTAGTCTTTTTTGCTCTCCAAAGAACAAATCCAAAGTCTGATTAAGGCAAAGGAAATCTTCACTGATTTCAAGGGTTTGGAGACCCAAAGTGGTGCTTTTCATCCATCTATCTCTAAGCCCCTCACCTTTACAAAACCTAAACAGTTTATTGCTGTGTGAATGATGGGAATACTGAGGCATAAAGATTATAAACCATAGCAGAGGAAAATTAGAGTAACTTCTCTCAGCTGCCTTGCAGATCAGTGGGAAAACTAAAAGTGAAACAGATCTATCTACATGTTCTGCTTCTTTATCCCCTCCCACAAAACAAGATGCTGTGCGCTACAGAGGGAGGAAAGATCAGTGTGTGTTGTTGGCCCTCAAAAGAAACCTTGCCAGAGAAAGGCTGTGCTCTCCAGCAAAGTCTCTCCACACCCTGGCTAGAAGATTTGGATAAGAGCAGCAATTTTGGACCAAAAAAGGAAATTCCACATGATAACAAGGTTTCAAAATGCTAAGATACACCAATTTACCAAGGCTGGAGCATGTAAATCAGGCAACTCCATAAACTACAGCAAGTTATGAAGCACATACCCAAAATCTCAGCACTGAGAGCAACAATGCCTAAAGAGGCTTAGACTGCAGTCAAACCATTAGACCAGAGCCAGGATTCCTGACTGAAAATTCCCTGCTGTCACTACTGTGACCTGGTTTTGTCTCTCAGAGCCGACAGTTGATGCTACAAACCCTCACTGGTGCTAGAAGCTATTGTAAACTGTATTAGTGGTGCACTATAACACTGCCTGACTATTTACATCCACGGCAACAACAGTGGGAAAAGTAACATTAGGCAGAGCTTTTTTGAACACGATTTAGGTTTGTCTCTCAGACAACTCTGAAATGCTGCTCACGCTGCTTCTGAGCTGATGTGTTCATCCTCTGGCCCTGCCCCTGCTCCCCACAGTGCAGTTCACAGCAAGACACAGTTTTGGTTTTCTACAAAATTAATCCATTACTAGATAACTACATTTCATTATAACACTATCAAGAGATTTAAAATTTCTCTTAAAAGATCCACAGGCACATGGAACTTTTTTTTTGTACAAATATCAAATACCTCCCTTTGAAAAGAATTTAGCAGAGGCTTTTCTGCAGCTGTCACTGTTGCTGCCACTCACCCCAGCAGTGAAATGATACCTGAGGAGCAGAAGCTGCAAGAAAGGTCAGTCAGCACTGAGGAGTGGTGTGGTACTGACAATTCTGTGTCTCTGAAACTTCTTCTGCAGGCTGCTAAGGTTTTTCTTCCCAACGAAAAGCTTCTCAGTTTCCCAGCAGAGATTTTATAAACAACCTCTGTAGGCTGTGTTCTTCTCTAAACAACAGGTGATGTTTTCCTATCCTGCTCTCACAAGAGTAGAAGAAGTTCGTTTCTCTCACTTAACCAGTGTTAATAGGGAGCTGTTGTTGTTAGCTAACCAATCATTTTAGTATTAGCGAAACATGATACAAAAGTGTGTTCCGTTTCGTATCGAGAGCCTTCTGAAATAAGCAATAAGCTGAAGCCTTCACAATAAAGCCTTCTGACCTTCTGATGATGGAGTCTGTGTCCTTGTTCGTACGCAACAGCGACAGGGTGGTTCTTCAAGAGGAAACATTTCTTTTTCATAAATCCGTGGACAGAAGGATAGTGGATGCTTGGAAATCCCCCAAAGGCAGTACAGAGGCTGACAAGGAGCCAGAGAGCCCCCTTAGAAAGAAATTCATCTGGAAGCCAGGAAAGCCACTCTGTTCACCAGAAATCGTAGATGGACTAAAAGGGAAAGGGAAATGGCTAATCTGAATTTGTGGGGCAATAAAGGCAGGACTCTGTACCAGGAATACAAAGTGACTGCAATTATAGCTCTGCTGATACCATTGTATGTCTAAAACTCCTTTGTTCCTTGCAAGTGAAATACGTACAAGGGTGGCTCCTTCATTCTCCTCACGTGGAGTGGCACCTTCTCTGTGGAATCCAGAGTTCCCACAGCCCAGGACACACCTAAACATTTGCAGCACCAGGTCACTGGGTTCCTGTGGCTGCGTATTTGGTGCCACTGCTGAGCAAGGGTGGTGGGCACCGAGCTCGTGGGGGTCAGGATGGAGAAACTCAGGATGTAAGGAACTGATGCTCCATATCAGGATATGATAACATATCCTGATGCTCCAAACCAGCAGACCTCACAGAGGGAAGCTGAAACCATGAGCTCCCCCTTCCAGACTGTTACTTAGCCATAATAAAAGACTGAAAAAGTAATTGTTACTGAATATCTTGCAATGAATTTGGACAGAAAACACACATTGAGATGATACAAATAATGCAGGTGGCTAATACGCATTGGGTTAATGCTCTTGAACACTCAGTGTAAACCAACTGAACCCAGATCATCCTTTAAAAACATTCCATACCAGAAGATTCCTCAGAGCTTCCTCTTTTTTCCTGCTTTCATTTCATGGCAATAATAATGTATTTTCTGCAAAAAGCATTTCTTTGGGATTAATGGCAGCCGAGATTAAACATTGCTTAGTTTTACTTCATGTCATCACCATCTCAAAAGCTCTCCATCCCCAAGAAAAGCACCATTATGTTTACTTGATATTTAATGTTTTGGGTTCTTTTCCTGTTTGAACAAGTCATACATTTACTGAGATGAGTGAGCTTCAGTGAGCACACTAAAACCAAGTAGAAAGACTGATTTTAACATTTTTTTACTAATATTTTTTACTTCTAAAAAATGAAGAATTGTGTTTCTTTGAACACATATGTGAAAAGAATTACAAACTCCACAGATAGTGGCTGAAAGCTCGAGAACATAATTACTATTTAGCATTAAAGTAAATACTGGAATGTTGCTACTTTAGATTCTGGACAGAACTGTCTCTCCAGCAGCATTTGTGACATCTGGCTCAGGGTAATGTGCTGCTCTCAGAGATCACGTGTGCAGTGTGTGCCATGCAGAAGGACATATTTTCCATGAGTGCCTTTCTGCAAGCACCATTCAAAACCAAGGAATTTTTCTACTTGAAGCTCAGACTGTGTTACAGTTGTTTATTTTGATAGCAACCACCAAGTTTAAACTGTCAGTAAAATGACAAGCATCACTGCATTTCCCACATATAAATAATAATTTTTAAAAATACAAAAATCCAATTTTAAGGCAAAGAAATAATTTTTTCACTAGCTGCATATTTAAACACATAGGTAAGAAGAAGGTTATAAGGGAGGTCTTATTATTTACCTAATATAGATTTAAAGGCATTTCATGAAAATATTTTCATGGTTTCTGTATTAGTGCATGGCTCTGCAATGCAACTACTTTTAAATCCAGAAAAATATTTATCTACACTCTCATTTTGTCAAATCCATCAGCACTGAGATGCACTGTAGTACTCAAATGGAAAACTTGCAGGAATATTTACAGACACTTCTTTTTGGCATTGCACCTCCTGGCGACTGTGCCACCGCCTTTCCACAAAATGCAGCGGAGGCCTTCTGCTGAAGCGTTCTGTCGAGTGCAAAGGGTGGTGACCATGGAAAACCAAACCAACAGACCCACATTCCCCAGCAGTGATCATGCAGCAAAATGAGTTCTGGGCTAAGGTTACCCTCCACAGACACGGATCAGGGAACAGCTGCGTGTGTGTGACACCACTGTGCTAACAGAGCTCGGCCTCCACTCATTGACTTCAGTCCATGGACCACACTCAACAACTATAAAAACTCAATCCTACCTGAAAGTAACAACTAATATTGACCTTTTCCGTGGTAATTTTTATAAGGAATAGAAACTTCAGTGGTGTAAACAAAAATAGGAGCGGAAGCAAGAACAGCACACCTTGGAGAAACACTCCACACCAACCAAGAATGAAGAGCATAAAAAAAGGAGTATTTTTGTTCCTGCTTCCTGACTGGAGCCTGGAGGGTAGCACAGCAAGTTCCAGTGCCCTCTCTATGGAACGTGCTGAACTCTCAGAAAAAAGGCTGGGCAGCTCAGGCTGCTTTTACAGGGAGACAGGGCACCTCTGCCCATCCTGCCCAAGCTCTGGGCACAGCAGGGCTGAGACAGGCCACCACTGTGTGCCCACTGTCCCACTGGCTGCTCCAGCCAGCTTCCAGTCCCAATCGTAACCTGAAAATACACCAACTGGCCATCCCTCTAAACTTGGAGAAAGAGGTGAGGTGTAAAAGGGTAGGATAACGTTGCATTATCTTTCCATCCACTGTTAAACCAGAGGGAAGAAGCAATCAGAAAATACCAAATCTAAATGGCACTGCTGCATTTTACATGCAATGCATCAGGGACTGAGAGGCAGGGCATTTATTGCTACAGAGTGATCAATCCAAGCTAAGGAGACAGGTATTTGCTGTTTGGCACCAGCGCTGCTGAGTGTGCTAGTCCAGAGCACAGAGATGCACACGTGACACCTTCACTTTGTCTTCTCTATCACACCGACCTACACAGCGTGGTAAGGGAAAAAAGGACCAGGAAAACCCCTCTTTCCAACTCTTTGGTGCAGATAACTAATTACATTTGCCAATACATTAAATGGAAGAAGAGATGTGTGTCCCCAGTGTTAGATCTGTGAGCAACACCCAGATTTGTCTTAAATCTCTCCTAGGCACCATTGGCAAAATACCAACAGAGGGAACAATTTACACATGAGTACGCACAGTAGATCTTTGTTCACAGATGAACAAGATATATTTTGTTTCCTTTTGGAAATGCATAACTCCTGAATTTTATAACAAGAGTTATACTTCGGCACAACTGCTTACTGACTCAGAAGACATCAGGGTGCTGATTATTCGTCTTTTAAAATGGTTACTTATTGCAGTCCTTGTTTTGAATCTGGATAAAAAAGCAAAGGATCCCTCTTGCCTTAAGGGGAGAACAGAAAGGTTTCACTGAATGGCACACAGACAGGACAGCCTGACCCACTCTCCTTTTACCTCCTCTGAAGGGGTATTTCCACACACCACCAACCACCACCTGCCTCACAAGGTGTGGGGTAAAGTACTTAAACATAAACCAAAACATATTTTAAATCACTGACTTCAAAAGGCAAAAATGGCAGAAGAAATCACAGTTCTCACACCCAAAACAGAAAGGTTATTTTGCAATAAACTATAGCACTGAAGTAAAAATTCACTGAAGTGAAAATTCACTTTTAACGTTTTGTTGACCTTTTGTCCTGTCACAGAAAACATTTAATGAATTAAGTCTAATCTAAATCTTAGACAAAAAGAAAATTAAAATCCATTATGTTAATTAATTGCACGGTACAGTTAAGGATAGGTATCCTTTCAAATGCAAACAGTTAATTTACAACTAGAACCACCCCAGGTGTCCTAGTAAAAGCTGCTAACCAATCTGGAGATTAGGAAGGGGAAGTAATTTGAAATGTGAATTCATTTGCTTTACCATCACATGTTCTTTCCTCCCCCCACCCCCCAGTCTAGGTGCCCATGCTAAGAACTCACAGTTTGTATCTTGGCAAATATAACTACCCTGAGGCAACAAAAGAGACAAAGAATGCATTGTAAATGGATGATCTCTGGCATCCACCAAAGATTGCTCAGTGAATCAGTTTATAATAATGTTTCTTATCTTCATAACGTGCAGGAAACATACTCTGGACTCAAAGGGACTCCAATCTCTCCTCCTCCTCCTCCTACTCTTCAACACACACAGGACTGCAAGAGCACTGGCAATTTAATCAATTTGTATTTTGTGTTATCTGACCAGAGAGATTTCCTCCTTCTCTAGGGTAGGATTTATCCTGGTGTGCTCAAAGCTCTGTTTGCCGAGAAGCCAGAGAACTGAATTACAAGAAACACTTTATTTTGTTGATGGGATTTCAGAGGGGTGACTGGGGGCAGAGCATGGCCAGTTCCCGGTACCAGCCACCACGGGCAGAGGATGATGGAGAGAAGGGATGCAGTTCCAGTCAGGGTTGTTCTATGGAAACCACAGCAGAAAGCTTTCCATCCTCATGAGCCTGACAGGGGCTGACAGCACAGCTGAAGATGGAACAGGCTGTTTCAGAGAGGGGGAGCCATCTAGAATCCTCAGGGGATTTCTAGTATGAAAAACATTTCATGGCCTATGGATCTGAGTTCCTATCCCACATCAAAATTAAGCTAAGCTTAAGGTGAAAACTTGGCTATGGATAAGAGACCCCAGCAGGGGAAACCAAAGAGGTGCCTCAGAAGGGTCACTAAACCCCTTCTCAGATGCTGCAGGTATTTAGTTCTTGAACAACCACAAGGATAAATTTTAGTCTTCTAATTCTCCCCTATGAATTCTCCAGCAGTGTCAGAGAACATCACCCAAATGTGATGTACAGGAACAGGCCCCTGTAATCCATTTACAGGCCCAGAGGGACATAGAGAATATTTATTTATGATGGGGGGTATCAAACCCCCCCATCACATTCACCATGAGCATTGCTTTGGGCCTGAAGCCTGTACCACGAAACCAGCACATTGAGGTTTGCAACCCTCAATGAAGGAAACAGCAGAGGACAAGCACTTCCATGTTTAGTTGTCAACTAAAAACCTTGGTGTTTAATTCTAGGAAGAGAATTCTGACTTGCTAGAGACAGAGGGAAAATGAAGATAACTGCAGCTCAACAAGAAGTGTTGGAAACCTGTTCCATTTCCTTGATTGGATCACCAGCTTGGATATTATGCCATCTTTCGTTTAAATTATGAATTGCAAAGTAATTGAAATGTGAAGTATTGCTCAATCAGTTTAAAATTTAATCTCAAGAAATTCAGGCATACTTGATTTACAATTATTTTTCTTCCTACCAAAATACCACCAAAATCCGAGAAATTAAGAACTTTTAATCTTGCAACTCTGTATCTGATAGTCTCAACTGACAACACAAAATCCTCTAGTTTTTACAGGGAGATGAGCACAAAATTCACTAAAATAATTGCCCAAGCAGTAGAGTGTGTCCAAACTGTATCAGTTGCTTGCTCCAGAGCTATTCCAGGAGCTTCTCTCCCACATCACTCCACAGGCCTTTGTTACCCACCACAATGAGTTTCAACAAGTAACTTAAAACTGGCAGCAAAGATGCACATTTATTTAAGTTTCTCTTTCCACACAGCATAGACAAAGCATCTGCCTGTGCTCAACAGAAATGAGATCATCCATTTTGCTTTCACCTTGCTTATAAAGCCAGCAGAGCCTGTCCTGAAGTTCTTTAGTGATGTTTTCTTACATTTATTTTATATTAAATATCTTCTTACAGCATATTCTAGCTATTGGGGATGAGGGTACTGATAACAGGAAGGCATTTGTTGTGGTTTGGGTTTTTTTAGTCATCAAATTAGCTTTCACCAATGGAGAAATACTCAAAGCATCCATTTTTCTACTGTCCCAAAACCTCCCCCATAACCCAGAAGGAATGAAACAGCCAAACAGTGCAAGCTGGAGTTATTTCCAATGGATTCTTTTTGAAATTCCCAGCAAAAAGTACATTTTGAACAATGTGGAAAGATCACCTGATAGACAATCCAAAATTCTGATTTTTTTTTCCTGGAATGGATACTGCCAGTGGCACCAATGGAGCGTTCCTAAGAGAGAAGGAGTTTAAATTTCCTGCCATTATCATTCAATGACACAGAGCTGAGAACTGGGATTTGGGGTTTGGTTAGGTCTGAAGAAAGCACTCACACTGACACACATCAGAGTAGCAGCACAGTTCTCTGTGTTAGGGTTGTTGAGAATGAGTTCCAGTTTAGGATTGTTGAAAGGAAGAGGCACCATTAACACTGAGGAAAGGTGAGGCTTCCACACTGTGACAGAATATTCAAGGCTGGCCTTCATCTACACCTCCCCTAAAACACAATCTTGAGAGCTCTGACAAAAACCTGCCTGTCCACAGATCTGGAGTTACCCTCCCTACAATGCAAACAAATATAAGTAGAGCAAAAAAGAACCCCAAACATTCAAAATTAAGCACACTGAATTCAAGCCTCACAGGCACTCACTGCAACAATATTCCATGCAGAATCAAAGATACACTTGAGAGTAGAACTCTGCTGAAAATCCCTGCATATGCTGTCCAAGGCATAATGCTACAGTGGTGATGGCACATACACCCTTCAATTATTTCACTTCCAAAAATGAAGGATTAATTATTTTAAACCTGATGAAGCCCAAACACTTTTGCAAAGTTTTCAAATAAAAATAACTTATTGTCTGTGGTGAATTTTATCATACTAAGAAAATCACCATAGAAAAATCTCAGGGATTCATTCTTTACTCAGACTAATTCCAACTGCATGCCAGATTTTCTCCATCCAGAATACAGTTTTCCTTAGAAAACTCAGCTCTGTACTGAGAGGGCTCCACATGCCCATGTCCTCACATACTCAAACTCCACAGAAAGCATTACAAGAGCTCATCTACAGCTATGAGAAATGAACAGCAAAAGGGAGGCAATAAGCTTTCAAAAAAATTCAGGGGGTTTTATTTTGGAGAAGACATCCCTGCATTTATGCTCCCAGAACATGCTGACTCACATGTACAGCTGGAGCTGGCAGAACAGCATCTCCCTCGGAGGTGACAATTCCCTCTGTGTTTGAGAAGGAAGCAGAGAGGATCTGACTTTGCATGAGAGGAAAAGCAGCAGAATTCGGAGCTAAAAGCAGGTAACCTGGCTGTCTGGATGTCTGGTCACCACAGCCAGAGCTCTGAACAGTTCTGCTAGAGGAGAGGAGTTTGGCAAAATCCCAGACTGGGAACAAACGCCTGGAGCAAGTCAGGCTCTGCGAGGGAAGCACCCGGAAACACACTGAACGTTCCCAGTCTGCACCATTCAAAACACAATTTAATCCATTTACCAAAGCCATTAGAACATTTCCCTCTGGGTAAAAGACAAAGGCACAAAAAGCATCTCCTCTTGGCTCGTTTCTATGAAGTGTGGTCAGACATACTCACATCAAGAGGCTAGACAAAAATGAGCATGAAGCTGAAATTAAGTCTTCCTGGCTGCTCTGGTAAAAGAATTTAGGGTTTAATTTTTACTTTAAGTATGCACTGTTAGTTGGTGCATTAGCCGTGTTTTGAAAGTTTTTCTTGTCTGCACCATTCTCTCTTTTTGGACCCCAGTGGGTTTATTAGAACCAAGGCACCCAGACTCTCTCTGCCGTGCTGGATGTCCACACTGCAGTTACATAAACCTGATCCATTTAATTTGCTGTGCTCAGAGCCCAGCTACTGCAGCCAGTTTGGAAACAATACTAATATTCCATGGGCTCAAACAACAGGCACATCAGCTGCAAGGGAGCAGTCTGCTCAGCAGCTGCCACAGCTCCCACTGCCTGGCATGGGAAGGATGGAGGATGCTGATCTTTACCATTATTGTTCTATTTATGGCTAAAGCATAACATACATCAAGTATAAACCCCAAATCTGGGTGCAGCTCTTGGGAACTGTTCCTAAAAACCTGTAAATCTAAAGCTCTGTAAGTAGAAAGCAATCTCAAAAATGAGTGGAAGTTTGCTGGGGGAAACAACCTCTTCATCTGATTCTATTTAAATGGTACAAAATAATATGGGTTTTCCAATTAATTGTAGTAAAATAGGTAAAGATTATGATTTCCAATAAAAGGCTCAACATGGATGTACAATTTTGGTTTGCAGCATGGAAAGGCTGCAGTATAAATAATCCAAGTGACCTTTCAGGTTGAACCAAGCAACATGGTGCCATAATTCCTCATGCAGGATAAAACCACCACAGAGCTGACAGTAAGCAGAATAACCTGAGAGGTTTGAGGCAGCTGCTGGAACAAAGACTCTACTGAAACAGCTCTGTATTTATACCCAGCTCCTATAAGAACATAAGTGATAAAACTTAACCACCTTTGCTTGAGGAGAGAGGAAACAATTTAGCTTTGAGAGGCACGTCTATCTCTGCTGCTTTCTGTTCATGTAAACCTGGCACTCTGCATTAAAATCCTGCAGCCAAGCAGACTGGTTATTATTTCACCTGACACTGCTGAAGAGCATTTAGGTCAGTCTGCACAAAGAGCCAGACCTTTCCTGATGCCAGTTTTCAGCACTGTTGGATGTTGAAGGGTTTTGTAATGAAGCTGTCATTTTCCCACCTGGGAGAATTGAAGATCAGGTGACACACCACGCATTTTGCTGACGTTGTGCTGGCTTAGAAAATTAGGAGCCTATCAATATTTGCTTTGGGAAACATTTCTCCCCAAATCTCTCAGATGCAGCTTGCCAGAACTTCCTCTTGCTGGCAAGAGAGCACAGTACAGTCACTGCCACAAATGAGGTCCCTTCATGTTCACAGACAAATGTGCATTGAAATAATCCTGCTGCAGTGTGGGGAAACACACAGCAGCTTTCACAAAGCCTTCCCTGAACAAAAAGCTTAAACATCTTTAGGGACTTTGCCTTACCCTGAGATGGAGAGAGTATTCTGGTTGTATGAATATACATATGCATAAACAAGATGTTTAGGGCATAAGACCCCAAGAAGATCATTATCAGCAGCATTATTCAGCTAGTTTTTTTCCAATATGGTTTGTTTCAGAGTTGCTCTTGATAAAAAGAGGAATAATGAAACCTGTGTGATCCTGCTGAAGCAAAAGTAAATGAAATGAAGGCAGAAACACTGGAAAATGAGACAAAAAAACCACAGTAAATGTATTCAGCAATGTCCAACACTTTTAAAAACCTTCATAGTTCCACTGAAACCGCAGTAGCTGTTATCAGCCACCAGCTGGGAATCCCAACTGATGAGAGTCAGAACCACTGTGCTATTTTGTTCCTATTTTCCAAACAACAGAAGGAAAAGAGTGAATTTCAGAAGATTAATAGACACATCACATTTTAATTATTTTGTTCCTTCTGCGTGTAGTAAAAGCTAATGTTTTTTTTTACTGCATGTTCTAACTCAGATTTTGTATTTGCTATATTAAGGCACTCTGTAAGGAAATATAAAACCTACATTAATGCCTTATGTGCGAGCCTATTTTGTTGAAGGATTTATAAATATTAACAAGATAAAATTTACAAATGCAAAAGACACCATTTGCAGCTGTAAATGTTTAATTCTGAGGGAACAAGAAAAACATTTTCATCTTCATGCAAGTCATGAGTGTATTAGAAGAATTCTGATGTACCAAGTGTTAAAATAGCAGGACAAGCCAGTAGTGATCAGAGGTGATTCAAAGTCTTTTCTGCTGCCCCTTCTAGTCTCAGTTCAATGTATGACTTTCAGGTCCAAAAAATCTGCTTGGTATTGGCAGCAGTCTGGAAAGTGGAAGCCCAAATGATAATATTAGTTTTATTAATTCAATATCCCCTTCCTCCAGGTCAGTGGTCACTAAAAGTCAACATTTTAAATGGCTAAATGGGAAGTTATGCCGTAAACTACTAAAATCGAAACTCTTTATGAAGAATACTTCCAGCATGGCAAAGAGATAATGGAAGGCCTTTGTAATCATTGCAAAAAGGACTATTTATTTTACTTATTTCTTCGCTCTCCCTATCGTGAGGTGTGGAGATGTTTTTATTCCCTTGCATCTGTCACTTAACATAGAAGTTAGGAAAGGACAGCATGGAAAGAAGAACGCAGCATAAAAGGAAGGGAGTCCCCACAGGCCGTGACACAGAGCAAGCGCCACAAAAAGCAAAGCATTCAATATGAAATGGGAAGGAAAAAGAAAATTCTTCTGTGTAATCAACCAGCCATTCTGCCTAGGCCAAGTCCTGCACCATCAGCAGTAAATACCTGCTGATTTGACACATCACCCAACTGTCATATCATCTCTGAAGAGAATTTGTTGATGAAGGTATTTTCCAGACCGGTAAATAAACAACAACATTGCAACCTATTTCTCAGGTATAAACACCCAGGCAAAGGGAAGATGAGCTGCATATTGTGCTATTAAACTATTTAAGTACAATTTACAGCTAATTGCCTTTCACAGTGAAGGAAACCCATCCCTCCCCAACCAGCTCCATGCTTGATTTTTTATCCAGCTTCCCCAGGCTTTAATTGCCTGCTCAGACTGGGATGGGAGGCTCCAGCAGCACATTCAACAGGGGCAGCTCAGCAGAAATGTGCAGCTTTAGTGCTTTGCTGCGGGCCAAGAGTTCCAGGGAGGGAAAGCCTCATGTCTTCTCTTTCTCATTTAAATACTGGTGCACCATGGTAATTACAAAATACCACCCGAGAGACCTTGCAGTCTTTTTCCAGGTCCAAAATGCAGCTTTGACTTCTTAGTTCACAAACAGAAGAACTGAAATATGGTGTTCTAACAAACACTGTAACTATCAGAACTACATTTATGAGGTGATGGATGCCCAGAATCTAGCTGGCTCTTCGGCTCCAGTCATTCCACCACAACATAAAATGCTGTAGTGGGGTCTGGAAACTGCTGGAATTACAGAGTCCTCTTGGCCCTGAATTAACCATGGTGTTACGCTTAAATCTTTCAAGAGTAAATAACCCTTTATTGATTAAATTGCTTTTAAACCCGGTGCTTTAGTCCCTTGATTTTAAGTGTGTACATGTAATTTTGCAGACAGACACAATATGCTTGGGGTTTTTTATCTCTACAGAATGTACTTGCTCTCAAACCCCAAGGGTGAAGCCAACGAGGCAGCAGTGCAGGCTAGGATGCAACAGCAGTTTTAAATTTTGCTACAATTGACTTGAAGTGGTGTCCTTAGAACAGCTGAAAGGTCTTTAATGAATTCCAAAGCAAAAACATTCACTTCTGAATTTTCACTTAAGCAGGTGCCCAAAATGGGGCAGTGCACACTGTAAACAGTTCTGTCCTGTGAATGATAATAAAGAGAAATAATTTACGAGATAACCAAGCTCCACAATATGTGCTGTACATCACACATTGCAGGGACTGCTTGGCTATTTTAGGAAATGTTCTTATGCTCAAATATTCTCCTCTAGCCCATGTGTACAGACACAAACATGTCCCAGCTCTCAACAGCTCTTCACCTGCATCAATTCCCCACATCCCCTATGCCCATCATTACCTCCAGGTTGTGTTTATCTTTGGGTCAAGCCTATGATAATAAGCAGCACTTTCTGCAGCAGTTTTATATTGTTAATCTGCTTCCATTATCTTCAAAACAAGCTGTAAAAGTGCATTTAAAAGCCCTCACCTCAAATTTATTTAGACAGCATGGATACACACTGGAATAGAAACTGAGTAAGGTCTCATCTGGCTTTCTGGAAGGACAATAAAACTGCCCAGTCCCCAGTGTGAGATTAGGTTTTCTTTATGATCCTCTGTCTAGGAGCTACTCCAGTTTTTACAGCCCAGCACAGTGAGGACGAGATGATTTTGGATATGGGCATTGCCACACGTCAACCCATTCACAGAAGAGCCAATTTCAGTAAAACTGAAATATCTCCTATTCTTTGCCCTGACCCTCCCTCCCACCTGCATGCAATAAATTCTGTGGGAGCCAATTCATGATGTAGGGGAAGAAAAGGTCACATCTCTGTTTTGAAAGCCTTTCCTGGACCTCCTCTCTTCTCTACACATGTTGGTATTTTACTCTGCCTTGGAGGGGCAAGGGGAGAGCTCAGCTGGTCAGAGCAGGGTGCTGGTAACACCAGCTGTGGGTTCAATCCCTGGATGGGCCATTCTCTTAACTTAAGGACTCTATGGTCCTCGTGGGTCCCTTCCAGCTCAGAATATTCTGTGATTCTGTGTGAATCTGTGAATCCTGAGCCATGTTTCTGTGAGAGACAGTGGCCACTTCTTCACCAATGCTGCAGCAGCTCTGGCAGCTCAGCAGGACAGTGCCCAGGCAGGTGGGACAGCTCCAGGTGATCCAGGCTCCTCCACAGGGAAAACACAACCTTTTCTCCACCCAGCAGAGCCTGCAGTAATTTCAGGAATCAGGAACAACAATTTGACCCCTTTCTGCCTTGCTGTCATGACCCAAAGACAGGCTCACAGCCTGGAAGATGCTTTGGGTGTCCAAAGCAAACCTCAGCCACGCCGGGCCCTTTGCGGGTCACTCCCAGGGGACATGTGGGTGCTCGGGGCTCGCTGTGTTTGACTGTCCCAGGGGCTACAGGGGTGGGAGCACCTCTCCAGGGGTGTTGGAAAGGACTCCTCCAGCCAGGCCATCTCCCTGAGCTTGTTACACAACAGGCCTGCAAACAGTTCATTCAGCACAGTCTGAGGATTAGTCTGGTTCAGCTGGACACTTGGAGCTTAATCCTGGCCGAGCAACAGAGTGTGGCAAAGGCATTCCTCAGATTTGCTGACGGGAAGAATCTGCGGCCAGAAGCCACCCAAATATGTAAGCTTTCAGAAAGCAGCATTTCCTCAGACACTCAGAATGTCTGCTCTCTATTACCCCTCATAGTAATCACATCAGGCAACTTCCCGTCCGGCTGTCACGGAGTGCCAGCTCGCTCCAGGAAAAACATGGAAGGTGGCATTTTAGTCCTATTGCAAATGACAGTTCAGGGTCAGCAGCAGGCCACAGCTGAAAGGAGCTGAGAGAGGAGAATCTCTCAGTGCTGGCAATAAAAAGGGCTCTGCCTCAAATTTTACTCGCAGTTTGCTCTGAAGCAAAGCAACAGTTCTGCTTTCAGTGAGTAGGGGATGGTGTTGTCTTGGCTGCCTGTCCATGTAGGCACATTTAATTATCGCAGATCCACAAAAGAACCAATTATGTTCCAAATTAAACTCCCTCTCTTGTTCCTGCCCTTTAATGTGCTGACAAATAAAAGCATGAAATGATTTGTATTCATCATCAGGATGGCTGGGAGAGGTTCAGAGCTTGCAGATGCAACCGGGCCAGGACAAAAATGTTCATGTTCAGGAGGGAATTTTAATTGCAGATGTTTCACACAAGGTAACGAGGGACCTGTGTGCTGAGGCGGCAAGGGGGGAAAAAACCCTCTGAGGATTCTCTTCCAATTTAAACTAAATTTATAGAATTTAAAAAAAATGCTTAACATTAAATTAGGATTACATCACCACCAAGCCAACACCTCATCCCTCTTGGTGATGGTGATCTCACTACTCCACCCTGTTTTGGCAAAGAAAAGAAAGCAGTTGTTTGGAGTATTTTATGAATATTGAAAATATACTTCCTCATACCCTGGCTAAACAGTTGTTTTCTTTTTTTGTGATAAAAATTAATAGAAAGAGAGCTTCAGTTATTAGAAAAATGCATTTCAAGTCCCCTAAGGATGTTTCTGGAACCTTAATGAGAGAGATCAAACCTGCATTTGCAAAGTCCTGCTTCAGACCTCTACATTGAGAAATAAACATACGTTATTCTAACCAAAAATTCCTCCCTCTAAATTTAAAGGTCCATAAATGTGCAGTGCTTTGGCAGCCAAACAAAACAGGTATTTTCACACAAAGAAACCCTTCTTGATTGTTTTATAGAGGGAGCCTTGGCATGAATCTGTAGCAGAGCTAAAACTGGTCCTGCACTGAAGAGAAGCTGCCTGGTGGCTCCTCCATGCTGACAAGGCAACTGTGCCATGGGGGTGGGAGATAAAGGCTGGTTTAAAATTAATTGTTTAGTGTCGAGTCAGGCCTGCAGATGGAGTGAGCTGATGTGCCCTGGTATAGAACATCTCCTGCAGGTCCTGCTGACCAGGGGCAGCCCAGGGCCAGTTCACATGGGGGCTGATGGGCTTTGCAGGAACACCACAGAGCTATTTCAGCTTGGAACACAAAAATGTTTGTCCAATTAAAGCCCCTGTCCAACAGCAGGCAGCTTTTGTGGTTTCTTCACACAACTGGGGCCACACGGCCATAAAATGGTGCCCTTATTCCAGAGCTGCAGTGCTGAGCTGAGCTGCAGCACGTCAGGAACCATCCCACCAGTGTGCAGGGACACAAACCTGCTATTTCTGCACCAAAAGGCTGTGCCACACAAGCCATTACATAAAAGTATCTCAGCTGGCCAGGCCTGACCTCACCCAGGCTCAGCAAGGGTGTCTCACGTTGGGGCTGTCGGAATTGGGTAGATGAAGGTCAGACTCAGAGAAGGGAGTTAGATCCCACACAGGCATAATTTAGTGTCACAGAAATGCCTTCCAGAGCTGTTCTGCCATTCTTCAGCTAATAGGGTGGCTATTTAAAGAAAGAAGGCTCTTTGCAGTGATCTAATCATTTGGAACATGACTGCTGTGTGACCAGCTTTGGTCACACATTTTTCTATTCTTATTTAGGGAACCGAGACCATCTAGTTATTTCTGCACAACTGAAGGGATCAATTAAAATATTCATTCCCATTAGTTCTGATTCTTGAACACTTGCAGACAGAGTACCTGCCAGAACCAGACCACAGCCAGCAAAATGCTCAGGAAGGGCTGAATAGTTTGGGATGAAGTCTCAAGTATTTTCATTTCACTTCATGCCCACAAGCCTTTCTTTCTTTTACATTACAATACGAGGCAGTCTCTGCTCTGTGCTGTCAGGACAGTCACAAATTAGTGTCTCTGTCGCTGGTGAAACAGTGCAGTGACAAGTACAATCAGGCAAGGCAAGCTCTCTCATTAAATGTTCAGATGCATGGAAACAGCCAGGCGCTTTTTCCTCTAGGAACTGCAGGAATTGAAACACACCAATCCGAAGCTGTGAAAGATCATATATGCACATTTAAGAGCTTCAGAAAAGTGCAGGAGATGCCCACAACATCTCCTCAGAATGTCACTGGTTTTGTTGATATTGAGGCTGCCCACAAAATAGATTGGGAGGTACAAACACAAAGTACCATGCAGCCAGTGCAAATTCCCCCTCTTCAGGAATGGCAGCTTCTGCATTTCCTGGCAGACTGTGTCTGATGGCTTAAGGACTTAGATGAGCTCATTATTTGACCATTATTTGTGGAGGGACCCACTGCTCCAGACCAAACCCTCCCAAAGTGCCTCTTCCTCTCACCAGCTTTTCCTTCTGAGGTACCAGAGGTGTGTCCCAGCAGGGGAGGTTCCCTGCACACCCTGAGCAGACAGAAACCTTTGGGCAGCACCTTTCACCACCCACCAGCCTGAGGTTTGCCCTCTGCTGCTCAGCTCTTGGTACAAAGCCACAAATCAGGGTTGTATCTTCCTATGCTTGGGAAGTGTGAACATTTCTCCCCTCAGATACACATCCCTGTCTTCTGTTCTGCTTTCAGCTGCCTCAAATTGCATCTCCCACCCCTCAAATTCAGCACTGTTGGGTGAGGAACAAGTGTCCACTGAGGTAATGTTCTGAACAGAGAGTTCAGCAGGAACACTGACCCGCCCACGAGGGTGCTGCAGCTGCAGCATCAACCACTTGTCTCCCTCACGCTGCCCTCGGGGGTTGCTTGAGACCACCCTTGGTACCAAAACCAGCCAAGAAACATCCTCAGGGAAGGATCAGCCACGTTGAACTCTAAAGTCAGACAAGTTATGAAGGGGGTGAAGTAACAGCACAAACCTGGGGAGGAGAAAACGTCTTCCAACCCAGGAATTGATAGAAATAAATTTGAGAGCATCTCACTGGGATCTCCATGGAGGCTACTGCAGAGAGAGCTGGTCCTGCTTAGGAGCTACCTATTAAAACATGGATTTTCTCTGATGTGCCTCAATAACCTCATCACTGCCCCCTGCAAAGGGGTTGCTTTTGCCTGCATTTCCTGGTATGATCCCAATGAATTTTTCTCAGGTGCAACACTGGAGAGAGCAGACCAACAGCTCCTGGGCAACCTCCTGGGCAGCTGGAGAACTGAGATCAACTGGGATCATGAAAATGGCACGTGTGCAGGAGACTCCCACACCACCACATCTACTATATTTGTACATTTTTAGAAAAAAATTGTTACATGGCATGTATTTTTTCATCCAATAAATTATGTATTTACAGTAAAAAACCCTTCCTTTTTCAAAATTCTAAAGCACAGAAAAAGAATAAAGCCAAACCTGTGCCAATAATGAACAGACTTTTTTTAAAAAAGTGTACAGAAAGCATTAATATTTGATTTTCCACGTGTGACCTACTATTTCACATTTTACAATTTGTTACTCCAAGTAACCCAGTTCTATTAGATACAAGCCTAAATTTAATCCAGAGCACCTAGACAATCACTACACAGCCTGTGAATTTGAGAGACAGAATTTACTCAATACCATTTTAATTTCTATTATATGTAAAAGCGTTTAGAGTGTGAGCCTTGCTAAGAGATGACAGAATATCATTATACAGTAATTCAAATGCTTTCGAGACTGCTAAGAAACCTCCACTATAATGACAGGCCTTGTGAGGTGCTTAAGAAATGCTGTTTCATCCTTTCTAGATGGTTTTAGGATAAGAAAATTCATATAATAAGATGATATATTTACAGCACACAGGTTAACCTTTAAAATTGCTGTAATCATATTATCCAGAATGGTATCAGACCTGCAGCACTGGCATCACATGGTCCTTCTGAGTTGAGATTTTGCTTAATTTGCTACAGGAAGCAGAAAATCTGGGAGGTCATTCTCACAAGATGGCATCGTTCTCCTTGTCCAGGTCCTCCTTTCAAGGGTTCTGGAATTCTTTAGCAAGGCTGAACATCAGCTTCCTTCAAAAACACTGAGCTCAAGAAAGGGGAAACAGCTTGACTTAGTATTTATGTGCCAAGATAAATAAGAATATCAGAGGAAGTGAATGTTTTAGAAGATTGGGTAAACATACCCTGCGAGGGTGGCTCACTTTTCCTAGAATGTTCAAACACCCACACTTTTTTCATACAAAAATATCAACTGGAAATGAAATCTCTTCCATAGCACAATTCCACTGTGATTACAAGCAAACAAAGCAATGCAGCCTGTGCCCAAGATCACATTTGGCTCCCAGCAGACACACTTTTCCCCAGAGCTAGATTTCTGTTCTTACCATGATCTGTGTGGCACCCACTGGCTGCTTTGTGCTCTCCAAAACATCAGCCAGCTGAAAGTGGGATTTAGCAGAGAGCCAATCTTCTCTGGTTCAGCCAAGAAATAAGTCAATCCAGGCAGTAACCATTATATACAACTTTATCTATTGAATTCTGAGCAACAGATAAGGGAGACAGAGCAGCACCATGATGATAAATCAAGGTACACAGTTCTCCAGTTTTCCTTCAGAGAATAACTGAATGAACAATCTCATCATAGATTGCCCTACTCCAATACCAAACTGGAGACCTGAAGGATCCTACCAAAGGATATCCTTCAGAAATATATATATATTTTTTAAACATATATATACACATTGTGTTAACCTTGGGTTTGAATGCTGCTTTCCCATTTACAGACAAATAGTTTTCAAACTGAAACAAATTAATAAAACTCAACTTCCTACATATCTCCGCTGTCACATTTGCACTGTGAGCTGCAGTTTATACGCTGAGCAATGAAAGGCTCCCTGTCCAAGCTTCTAGGGCAGTTAACAATGACAGTCTCAGGAACACTGGCACCAGTGTGGCAAGGGAGGCTGGAGAAAGGGACAAACCTGGTTGTTCACGATCCAATTAAAACCTAAGGCTACGTGAACAAAACAATTCTCATTTGCTGTTTTTTTCCACAAGCTGGATTCCCTTGAAGAAGTCCTGTTTAGTTCCGTAAGGAACCAGCTTATCCAGGCAGAAGCAGCTGGGATCTGCTTTGCTGGGTGCTGGAGTCTTTTTTCAGCAGGCAAAGCGATTCAAATGAGGTGCTGTGAGCAGAAGGACATGCAAGAGGATGATGTAACTGTACCGAGTGCTGTAGGGAAGCCGGAGTGTTCAGACAAATATCTGGAGCTTGCCAGAGAAGAAAGCCTGCACAGCAAACACAACACCAACTGCAGGCTCAAGGGTCTCAGCCCTGGTGCTGCTCCCGACCTTGAGCACCAGTTCTGTTCTGTTCTGCCTCCAAGCAAGACAGCAAACACTTGTGCTATTGATATGCAAACATGCACACCAGGCATTTGCTTTATTTCAGCCTTCCCAGACCTGACACTGCTGTAACAAACAGCTTGTACCGATGCAGAAAGCTCAGCAATGTGAATTGCTTGAGTTTTCCTCCTTTTGCATACTAACACTTCGTATTCTCCCACAGCTGACAGCTCCCTCATTCACTTCCACTGATGGCTGAGCTCCGGAGCCAAACAGAAGCTGCACATAAATCTCCTCTCTGGTTTTCCTTATCTTTTCACAGAAACAGTGGGTGTGGAGGCTGAACTGGAAAGCTGGGGCCGGGCTTTTGTTCAGTACCCTACAGGAATGGGGACAAGAGCACAATCCAAGTTCCTGGATCTGTGAAGGCTGGAGGCAGAGGAGTGCAGGCATCCAGTCAGGGACTGCTGCTGGTCAGAACTGGACTGGGACTTCTGGGGGAATACAGAATTCCAGCCCTGTCCGGCCGTGGAGTGCCTGAGCCAGCATTTGTGAGGGAACTAAGTGCTCTGCCTCTCTGTGCCCTGTCCGTTCTGCTGCTCCTGCAGACAGGTCTGGAATGTCAGCTCTGTGCTGACAGGGGCTGCTGAGGGTGTTGGACATGGCCAGGTCAGTCCTGCACAGCCACCCCGGGGAGCTCCACAGCAGCGGATCCCGCTGGAATCCAGGCTGGGCACCTGCAGCATCATCTGCTCCAAAGCCTCCTTGTCCTCCCTGGCAAGCTGGGCTACCCCCCAAGGCATGCTCCTGGGCCCTCAGGGGCTGTGCAGGGTGAGCTGAAGCTCCGGATGGTGCTGAGCCAACACAGCCACGGTTCCCGAGCCATGGAGAGAGCAGGTGAACGTAGCACCAAGCAGGAGCACTGGGAAGAGGCAAAGTCCAGGGTGTGATGAAGTGACAAACAAATGGCACTACAGAGGAGTCCCATGACAACGGGGCTCTCAGCAAGACACAAACAGGAAGGGAAGAAAGGAGAGCAGAGCAAAATTTAACCCCGCAATTATCTTCTTTGGCTCATTTCCTTTCCAGCCAGCCTTCCACACTTGGATCAGCAGGTTAATGTTACCATCACTGATCCACCAGCAATGCTTTAGAAATTAATGTGTGCCACTGATTTAGGAGTGTAACAGCCCAGATAAGCTCCTCACTGGGATACAAATGCCTTATGCTCTGACACCTAAACAAGGGTGTTGCTCTGCCCTTCCCATTTCCCACCTTATCACTTCTGTTACTGATAACTGAATGGTGTTTTATTTTTCCATTGGGCTATTCATCATGTTAATCAAGAGATACAAAGCATCATGGTTATACTAACATGTCCCACAAATAGTATCCAACTAGTAAGGTCTGGTTACCAGGAAATATTTTCCTATGGCCCTTTGCTGGAAAGAAACACATCTGAGGCCACCACTCTTTGGCAGCAGCTATCAAACAAGGAAAAAGACAGCAGTGTCTAAAAGGAAATACAATTTTTTTCCCCCTTTTTGAACTGAATCCAAGAATATTCTCTGGGTGAAGCCCCGTGGAAGGGGCACACAGCTGAACCAACAGCCTTTATTGCACGCTCTGAGTAACACAATAAATGCACACCAGGCCATTTTCTCCAGCCACACTCTTTGATCCCTGCCTTCTCCTCTGCTGATTGCTGCCTTGAAGACGGTCTCAATTGATCTAAATGTTGGCTGAAATCTTAGGAAAATACTGTTGGAGTGAGTTCATACGTGAGAATGAAAGTATCTGCCTTGAGCCCAAGGACGTGTTCACAACCGAGCCCTCTGAAGCAGCTGGGGTTTTGTCCTTCAGTGTGATCCCACCACAGCTGTGCTGTTGATGCTTTCTGCCTCTGCACAGTGGACTTCAGCACTGCACTAATGCTTGAGAAAATTGGGAGGACTGAGAAAAATCCTTTTCACGAGTGTCCTTTCCCTGTGTGCCTGCAGATATTGGTGTTGTTTCTGTTATTTTGACTGCTGTGTTCATCACGGCGAGTTCAGGGCAGTGCAGCTGCGCTCCCCCTGGATTTTAACAACACTCAGAAGGAGCAGGCTGCAGTCAATGCTGTAATGTGGAACACGTGATTACACCCACTCCAGCTATCCTGTCAATTCAGCACTGCCTGCAAGACACTGAGGGGAACTCACCTCGAGAGCTGATTGTACCCAAGAGAGCTAAAAATGTTTGCCAGGCATCGTGTTCTGCAGATCTCACGTGCACACCCACAAAATCACACCTGTAAAAATCCCTTTCTCTATCTCATTGATCAAGCCTATGAAACTGATCCTGCCTAGTGCTCCCAGGCTGCTGGGAGAGCACAGAACTGAAATGAAGGTTTCTAAAATCCAGCTCTGCCTCTAATATCAACTTTCCCCTGCAGCTGAACAAACCGTTCTCTCCTTTCCTCTCCCTCAGTCTTTCCATATGGAAAATGAAGACATTTGCATCTGTGCTGTGGGTGCCTGTGCTGTGCATTTCAATCAGCAAATGTTTATAAAAATCATTTCAGGAGGAAAAACTACGTAGTTCTGATTTAATACATTTATTTCTATTTTTGCAGAGCAAAAAACCAAAAAAAAATCCAGCAAAGCCCACAAACCCAGGATCATTCATCAATCCAGAGGCCACGGAATTAATTTTCCTTAAGGTTATGGCACAGACACCTCAGGACTGTGATTAAATATGAAGGAGTTCTTATTGCAACTCCAGATCTACCAGCTATCACAACAGACAAAATGATAACAGGCAGCAGATTTAACTGTCCTCCCCCTCCTCCAAACCACATCCTAGTCCTGGACCTCTGAATGCCACCACACTGAGCAGGGACTGGCAGCTCCCACGTCAGCAATTCCTACTGGAAAAGGTACTTCCCCCCTCAACAGCATCCTCTTGGTACATGTTCCCACTGCCCACATTAGAAAATTTATAAGTGCCCAAAACACTTCCGAAACTCCAGGCTGCGCAGTCCTCACATTTACAAGGTCTGTGAATTTTTTTTCAGAGACCTAAAGGAATGAGGAGCCTGGATTAAACTGAATTGCAGCAGGATTTTTCACTTTGGTGAATGCAGCTGTTGGAGGAAGCAGCCAGTTAAGCTGTTTCTTGCAAGAGGCAGACATACAGTTTTGCCTTGCTGAAAAGCAAATATTTTTTTTCAAAGTTGTTTCTTTTCCTGTCATCGCCCTTCTCATGCTTCAGGAGGTGACTTTTTTCCTCACTTTCAGGAGGTGAATTTTCCAATGGGCACAGCACAGCAGCCTGGCAACCTTCTGTGCTTTGCCAAATCTCAAGCTCCTGCTTCTGAAGGAGTCCCCTCTAACAAATGCAGAGGCCTGGGAGAACTCTCAAAGCAAGATCCAACTTCCCTGCGATTCTTTCCTTCCCGAATAAAATTTCTCTCCTGGAAAATGTGAATTTCCTTCCGAAGGTTTTCAGTTCCCTGCAGACTGGGGAGAGAGTGATGTCCAGTCACTGGGAGACCAACAGCACAATGGCACAGTTTACCAGTTTAGACTTGCAGCTGCCTCTCTGTCCCTGAACTCCTGGCTCTCCTTGCAGAGGATGCAGTTCTGCTGTGACAGCACTGCCATTCACAGGCAAGAGTTTTAAAAAACGGTGCCTGACCACAGAATCACGCTCAGCTCTGGTGTCACACACACCACCAGACACACCCGGGCTTGTCAGAGCCCTGCAGGAGTGGCCCAGCTGCTGGCACTGCCCTGGGTCCCCTGGCCCAGCCTGGCAGCAGTGTCTGTGCAGGCAGGTTTGGGGCTCTGCCGGTCCCTTTTCCCGGAGCTCCTTCAGGGCCTGGCTTGGCTGGGAGTGAGACCTGCCTTGTGTCTCTACCCTCCAGAAATTCATCATTTCAGCAAGAAGGACCTGAAGGCCCCCAATTTCCCCCTCAATTCGTGTATGGAATACTAAACTTTCACACCCAACGTGCACAATCTTTACTGTTCGGGTTACAGGAAAGCCAAAAACATGCTCTGGATCTTCAAGTATCTGATCAGGTATATAACTGCAAGCACAAATACTGCAATTCTAATGATATGCATTTATAAATCCAAGACCTCCATTTTTCCTTAAGCTGCAGACCAGTATCTTTTAGTACCATTTAACTGACAAAGCCCCCTGTTTTAACTTACTTATTAAAAAAAATAGGAAAAACCCCCTAGACTATTGCTTTCAAATGGTACTGTGTTTAAAACCAAATGGTAATTTAGTGGGGAAAAAAAGGTCATTTTTAGTTGTATTAAGCAGTATTTTTCTCTTCCTCAAACACTTAAAAAAGCACAAAGCAGAGTTTCTCTCTTGTTGGCTGGACCCCTGGATGATGCACACGGATGAGGCGAGTGACCCATCACTCAGGAACCCAGCACAGACCCTGGCAGGCACTTCCCAAAGTCCTGCCCTGGCTGAGAAGAGCGGTGCCCGCGTTCCTGGGCTGCCCAAGGTCTGGGAAAAGCCAGGAGAAGGGGAGAGTTCGGACCTGCGGGCAGCCGAGTGTCTCTGTGACCTTCTCCAAGTGACAGTGCCTCAGCCCAAACACCCTTTATGCCACCTGACACCTCCCAGGCTGCTGAAAGACACCCCAGATTTCGATGGCACTTCCATTCCACCCCCAAGCCTGCTGCCCAGTGAATCCTCACCCTGCTCAGGACTCGGGTCCAGTTCCCAAATTCCCGGGGCTCATACCCACACCTGTTCCACAGCACAGAAACTCTGCTGCCGTCCATGTCAGTGAGCATATGACAGATCAGGGGATTTCTCATTCTGTTCCTGAAGATTTCCATAAAACAGCACTCTGGCTATGAATTTCAACTTTAACTCAGCTTATGACTTCAGGGTTTTTTTCATCCCTTTACTTCCAGCTGCATGTGGAAATTAAAAGCTCCATAAGATCAGCGTCTCCCAATCAAACTGCTGTGTAAAGCCTGAAAGCATCAGCAGCGATTCCGTGACTTTCTGACAAGCAGCTCCTCGAGACCTTGGGTTTTTAAAAGAGAATCTCGTAACTTCCTGCCCGGGTGCTGAGCTCCGATTCCTGCTTCCCTAGTTCCGACCATTCCGCAGCTTTCAGGGAACACGGTCAGACCAAACCCAAAGCATTCCCATGTAATTGCTACTTGGCAAACCCAGCAGCGATTAACACCTCATTAAAATAAAAATATATTAATCTACTATCACCGATCTAATATCTCTTAAATCCAATGACTCTGAGAGGAATTATAAAAATTGTTGTAAAAATGTATTAAGCCCAAGAACTGTATTACATATACGAAGAGCTATAAAAAAAATAAACGAAGCCCCCTAAATCCCAGCCCTTTCCCCCCGAGACGCCCCAGCCAGCTCTTACATAAGGAGAGAACACCTATGGACACAGGCCAGTGCCGTGCTTGGGGAACTCTGCTGAGAATCCGTTCTCATACGTGTCCCATGGATCCACACCTTCCCATGGGCAGCACAGGCAGGAGATCGATTTTTATCAACCTGAACCACACTCATGGTTTGCATAAACCCCTCCTTCCCCAACTGCATGGATTGCAGCGATGGAACCGAAACATTCTGCTCCCTCTGCTGTAGGATTGTTTATTGTTCTGATGATTTATTTAAAGACAGACACACAAAGAAGAATAAATACATCCAGCAACAAAATCAACACAAATTCACCCGAAGGGATTCAGGGTGGGCACGGGCTTGATTGACTAAATGCAAATAAGAAACCTGAACCTCCAGCCTGGAATCAATGCGAGCAATCTACATAACACAGCACATCAGCTGCGATGATTAACACCCTTATTTTTCTGCTGAGAACTTGATATGCATTTATAAGGATGAAACACGACATTCCGTTAATTCCAGCAAGTTAAATGAGTAGCTCCGCCTTGAAAAGCCTGGCTTTCTGTCATTACCGGGGAAGCAAAACCTTTGTACATGACTACTTCAGGGATGACAGAAAGCTGTACAATTAAAAAATGTCATCTGCTGCACCCAGAACGCCCGGTTTTGCCTCCCCCCAGCCCAATACATGCACAAACAGAATTTATTAACATTTTCCCCCACCGCCAGCCCGACACATTAAATCATCTCCGTAGCGAAGCTCCTGCTGCAGCAACTTCTGCACTGCATCATTCACCTACCTCTGACTTCATTGTTCCGCGGGCCGCGAATAAATAAAACCAAACATCCAGGTGGAGCTGTCACAGTTTCCCTTTGCGGCGGATGCGCAGCGAGAGCTCCGCCGGGCGCTGCCGGGGGCTGGAGCCGGGGCTGCGGCTGGGGCCGGGCAGCGCAGGGCTGGGGGCTGGCCGGGCTTCTGTGCAGCTCAGCACATTTGCCGAGCATGGTGCGATGGGCCGGCCCCACCGGAGCCCCGGCTGCGGGCACAGCCCCGGCTGCGGGCACAGCCCCGTGCAGCTGTGCGGGAACAGCCGCACTGCAAGGTCAGTGCCCCGCCAGCCCTGCAGCGCCCGGCGGCGGATGGAGCTCTACGGAGTGATGCTGCTGCCGCCCGTGCCTCCCCACGGCTCAGTCACCTCCTAATTCCCCTGCTAATTCCCAGGTAACGTTCGCTTCCCGTGCTGCTCAGCCCAAAATGGAGCGTTATTATTATTAGCAACTTGCAACTCAGGATTTGGAACAATACCGGCGATGCAGAAGCAGCAAAATGCTGTAGCGTAACTTTCACGCCCAAGCAGAAAGTATTCTGTCTTCTGATTGTAATTTTATTAATGATTATTTTTCCTCTGTGTTATCCTCTTAAACACCACTGAACCAGGCAGAATATGTATCAGCCCCTCCAAGCTCCCACGGTATTCCTTGAAGCTGCCCGTGGCCTTGGACAGCTTTTTGCAGGGCACTGGGAGGGCTGAGGCTGTGATGAGCTGGCTGGGGCTCACTGGAGGAAGGCACCCATCCTCCTCCCTGTTAGACCCACCAGGCTCCGAGGCTTATCTGTTTTACACGCTGGGAACCTCTCAAGAATGCAAACAAACAAAAACAAACGAACCCAGAGAAAACAGCTTTGCCCCACCTCTTCTTTTCTGCAGAGCCATCTCCTTTACCGCTGAAATGCCTGTTCTTATGTTACTGGGGCATTTCAGTGCAGCTTGAACTCCACCCGATAGCACAGGTCAGATCACTGATGTTTCTGGGTGCAGGGCAGCCCAAAGCAATTTAGGGTTTAAAATCATGGATTACATAAAAAAGTAACTTTGTTTACGCTGTTTCTGGTCAAACTTGAGTGAAGTTTTCACATGTGCTCTTTAGCACAGTCTCAGCACAGACTCTTCCAGTGATGCTCACCAGTTGTCATGGTTCAAACAGCAGCAAATTACACACATATAAAAAAAGCAGTAAACCAAGATCTGTCCAACCAACTGCCAGATCTTTTCCACTTTTGCAGAGAAACCCCTTGAAAAGGAAATTCTTTGAACAAGAATTCCTCCACTACTTTTCTGCAGTTTTGCAAATGGGGTGGCAGCGTCAGGAGCTTGATGTTAGGAGTATAACCCACAGAAACAGCATCTGAAGGACCACATGCAGCCTCTCCTACCTGTCAGACATCTGTGCAGCACGTGTGATGATGGTACCTGACTGCACAATCCTACTGACTGCATTGAGCCAGAGGTAGGGAAGTGCCCCTGTCCCTGTCTGGGATGGAAATACCACAGTTCAGCTGGGCTGAACTCAGAGCCCAAGGCTTTTACAGCCCTTTTCTCAAATCTGAAAAAGGGTGTCTGTGAACTGCTTCAGTTCTTGCTCCTCTGATGGTAAAATCACTACATTTCATTCAGCACCATTAGTTTTCTGGGCTGGCATCACTAATGGTGACTTTCAAAGTAACTGAAAGGCACTGGAAGCTCTTCCAAGGACTGGGAAGCACGGCAGAGATGTGACTCAGGACTGACAGACGAAGCGTTCCCCTCGTGACAAACCCTCCCCAGCTCTCTGATAACCAGGGGCTGCACCAGGCTGTCAGTACCAAACCCCACTGGGTCATCTGCTGCCTGTTCCCTCTCCTTCCCTAATTCTTGTCCTGGTCCCTCCTCATGGACAGGAAATCTTTCCAGTTTGCTGTCTCAGGGACCTGCTCCTTCCCACACCCCCTCCTATCACCCCAATCTCTGGTTCTCCTCTGTGGGGGGACACGGGGCAGATGCTTTTAGAGGACACAGGGGATTTTCCATCCCTTTAAGGAGAAATGTCATCCCATTTTAGGATAAATACATTGTTTCAAGGGCCTGGGAGCTGAGAGGTGTGTTTGGGACAAAGCCTTGGGCCGCCAGGTGAGCTCCCTGTAGGGCCATGGCCACGAGCATCTGTGCTCCAACACGGGAATGTGGCCACACAAAAACAGGAGTCAGGTAATTCAGCTGGGAAGGGAAGTACAGAAACACAGAAGCTACAGGAGCAGCCCTGTGTGCTGGGCTCCTGTCTCCTCATCCCTCTCAGGTGTTCCTTTGGCACGAGCCCAAGCTCTCCAGGGCAGCCAGGACCTGTCTCCTGTGTCCCTGTGTGACGTCTCTGGGGGATGACAGCGTGTCCAGAGAGACACTTCTGCAGGGACCTGGTCTGTGACAGGCTCCCTTCCTCACCCTTGCCAGGCAATCTGCCACTGAGCAGCATAGAGCTCTCTCTTCCAGGGTTCAATGTCAAAACACACCCAGCCCAAAATCTCAGACATCTTCCCACTGACTGAGGCTCCTCCTGCATACTCCTGGAATGGCTCTCCAGTAAAGAGAGGGAAAAAGAACAGAAAAAACAAACAAACAAAAACAAACGAACAAACAAACAAACAAACAAACAAACAAACAAATACCACCCTAAAAAGTCTGAGTGTATTGCCTCTCCAAAATCAAAGAACTATCAATCCACACCAGAGGTCCTTACCAGCCTGGTTCAGCTTCCCCTGAGGAAAAATTGGAGATGATTTCCATTGCCTTCTGCTAAGCACTTCTGAGATTTTCAATGCAAAGATGCTGAATAAGTCCAAAATGTTACTGAAATACATATTGGTAAGAACCATTTCTATCACTGCCGCAATAATTAGAATAAAACCCAAGAGTATCAAGGCTGCATGCTTCCAGAGCAGCTGGAGCTGGAGAGAGGCTGAGCAATGAGCTGGCTGGGGCAGACTGGAGGAGGGCATCCATCCTCCTGCTCCAACAGACCCCCGAGCTGCAAACCTGATCCCTGTTTCACTCTGGGAACAGCTTGGTTCCTCTGTGTTATTTTTGCTGCACTGCTGAGGTTGTTTGGGGAGATGGAGGAGGTCATTGTTTCATAAGAGCTGATTCACTTCTCCTTATGTTTGCATCTTGAAACCTCCGAGTGATTCCGTGGGCTCAGCCCATTTGGAAGCACATCAGTTGTGATGTCACCACGAGGATTTTGACCTTCAGAAGCAGAAAATCTCCCAGTGTGGAGCTCAGACACCTGGGATGAGGCACAGGGGCACGGGAAAACCAGTCAGAGCCTGAGGAGTCCAAAAGGGCTCTGTGGTCCCAGGAAAGGGAGTGTTTGCAGAAATCTTGATAAAAGTTGTGGAATGACACTGGAGTGGCTGGTTTGCTTTAAAACAGTGTCATTTGCACCTTTTACATGAGCTGAAACTCCAGGACCTTCTCAGGGGAGTTCTCCCTCAAAGCCAAAGCAGACAAAGCTCAACACCACACGATTCTGACCTCATCTTTCTTTACCCCTGGAAACTCAGGGAAATACTAACAAGCATTTATCAGAATTACCCTTGTCCTAAAGCAGGCCCACAGACAAGATAAAAGTGTCAGAAAGCTTTGCCTTGACTGGCTGCAGATTGCAAACTGCAGCTGAAAGGGCATCAGTCTGAACCCTGCTTCCTTCCTGCCTTTGGGCTCCCACAGCTCCTGGGCACAGCTGCCACCCCGTGTGCCTGCCACCTCCAGCAGTGTGGGATGGGCCAGTTTTGCTCCTGGGTGGCCACTGAACAAAATCCCCACCCGAGCCCTCCTGACCCTGCCTCAGGCAGAGCACACAGTCTGTGTATTTTATATTTTAACACAGCCTAAGGAAACAATTCCAAGCTCTTCCCCAACAAGACCATGTTCTGTGACAGCACTGCCTTGTACCCAAGCACCCTGAGAGCCAAGGCACCTGCTGTGCCATCAGTGACCATTGCTGCCTGCTGCCGTGGTCCGTGCAGTAACAAAGGACTCTTAGCAATAATATCAGAAGGCTAAATATGGTTTATTAACGTGACTCCATAATACAAAGGATTTGGGCTATTATCTGCCCAGCCCGGAGCATCCAAAGCTGCTGCTTCCAGCTCTGTCCAAGGAATGCCAGAATAGCTTACACAATCAGAGATAACAACTTTTCACCTCATAGGCTGAAAGGAAGAAAAACTCCCATCTCCTATATCAGGAGACAGGCAGAGAAACCATCTGTGTCCTTGAACACAGCTCAGAGAGTTGTTTATAGGAACTTGTACAGAGTAAAAGACAGTAAAAAGATGCTTTCCCATGGGAAGAATTTTCTGCAGGCCTGCATGCAGGGAAACTTATAATATGTTCTTGCAACAGCTGGCCAACAATCCATTCCAACAATCTCTTGTTTCTTGGGAAACCTTAGTCTAGGACATTGGATCATGGTCAGACATTGCCTTGGCTCTCCAGGACAACTGATTGCAACCCAGAGCAAAACCACTCCAGCCTAGCCTGTCAAATTTAGCACTGCAGTGCCTGGAGTGGGGTTACCCAGACTGGGATGGATTTCATACCCTGGAGGTGAAGTGTGAGGTGTCCTGGCCCCAGTGCCTGGCCAGGATGGTTCTCTAGCCCATAAATACAGCTGCAAAAGGTCTTGGCACCTTCATGAATCCAGAAAAACTTCCCTACATATTCCATAAGCATATTAATAAAAGCAGGAAAACTCAAGCAAATGTTACCTGCTGGGTGCAACAACTATGGCCTCTGAGAGTTATAGGGGTCAAAATGAAATCGCTCTAGAGTAATTCATTTTCACTATGATTTTTTCACCATAATCTCACAGGATTTAATTTTTAAGATAAATTCAAATTTTTTTTTTTTTCATTCTGGACTACTGACTGCCAAAACAGAGCTGAAAGTAGCACCTATGTGCTGTCACCCACAGTGCCATTTCAATCACCTTTAGAATAATGCCCAGGCAAGTGGTAAGAAATTACAGCACAGAAGGCTGGGAATTAGAGGACAGATAGCAGCTTTAACTATATTGCTGGCAATAATTTAGCACCAGCAATGGAGATATGCAAGAACATCAAGCCAGATAATTTAATTGCTGCTGTCTGTGATGAAACCTATAGCTGACACCTTCCAGCCCATCTGCAAAGAGGAGAAACTGCTGGGGACTGAAACAAAGCTCAGTCAGTGCTGGGCCCCATGAAAATCTGGGAAATAGAGAAATATGTTCCCTTATGTATTTTAATTTTCATCCTGGCTATTTTAGAGGCAGAAGAACTGTGAGTGGCTGGGGCTGTGGGGGCAGCTCCACACTAGGTTGGAGCTGTGCTGTTGGAGGTCCCTTTGGACCTTGCTTGCCCTTCCCGAGGTTTGAGGCTGTAGTTCAGTGAAACTTGCCCTGCAGACAGGGACTCTGGTGCTGCTGCAACACCTGAGATGGTAGAAACATTCCAGACTGCAAGGAATAAGCTGCCAGCCACCAGAGCACTGACTGAGGAGGGGCAGCAGCCCTTAGCACTGGCTGTGCTTCACAGATGGGGAAGCTGAGGCAAAAAAACCCCAAAACGAACCAACCAAACAAAAAAAGTCAGAGGCAAGAATTTTGGTCAAAAATGGAGAATTACTGCACAGTCCATTAATTCATTAAAAATAAACCCCAAACAAGTGGTATCTATTAAAATGCTGAACAGCCTTAACAGTGACAGTGAATAATCTTGAAGCTGGCTGGAGTTTGTACCCTGCTGCCCTTCTGCAGCCCAGTAACTGCACTCTAAAGACACCACAGCATGTGTGGAGGGTGATGTGCGGCATCTCCCAGGGATGAGAACCATCCCTACCCCCTTTGTTTGGAATGCTGTTCTTTCCCAGAGAAGAGATCCATTTGTTTGTGTGTGGGTAAAGCCATCAGCTCTCAGTCAGAGGCTGTCACAGGCTCCTGTAACATCACATCACTGGCTTTGCAGGGACTCTTCTTGTCACTTTGCTGCAGTTTATTTGATATATGTTCATTCCTTTAGTGAGGCAGCCTCAGCCACATTCTTCTTATTTCCCAGCTGGAAGTTTAATTGCTGGCAGGGCACACATTGAGGGGGGATGGAGACAATGAGGATGAGCCTGACTGCAGTCCCTGCACTCCAAAATCAGAGTGATCATAACCAAACCAACCCACCCGGGAGCAGCACAGCACTGCCACAGCTGGGGGAAACAACAGCATTTGAAAGCTGAGGCAGATTCAAATGTTGATGCAAATATATTTAAGGAAATGCATCAGAGAGTTGGCTGATAACTCTGAGAGCAGCATAAACTGGGATGTAATGGAAGAAAGAAATTTTTTACAATGAGGGTGGTAAAACATGGGAACAGGGTGCCCAGAGCAGCTGTGGCTGCCCCTGGATCCCTGGCAGTGCCCAAGGCCAGGCTGGACGGGGCTTGGAGCAGCCTGGGACAGTGGAAGGTGTCCCTGTCATGGCAGGGGTGGCACTGGATGGGCTTTGAAGTCCTTCCAACCCAAGTCATTCCAGGATTCTGCGAATTAGGTACTTGCATCGGGTTTAGTGCAAGCAGAAGTTGTTTCTAAATATCCAAGTCTTGAGCAAGGGTTTGACCTCTGTTATTTGCTTGATTCCACTTTGATCTTCCTTATTAAGAAAGATCACCCTCAGCAAACCCTCCCTCCTTCCTCCCCTATCCATGCTCCATATCCCTCCAAAGAGGGGCAGTTCCATGGATTTGGGCAGTTCCATGGAGGCCCTTCCCACCCCTGGCAGTGTTTGGTGTCTCGCAGCCCCTGACCCGACGCTTGGCAGATCCCAGCTCCCCGTGTCTCCCCCCACTGCAGAGCTCCTTTACACCAAAAACCCGGGGGATTTTCCACTGTCACTTCCCGTGGAGCATCTCCCACCCCTGGACTCTCACAGGACACTTCCCTGTCACACTGTGTTTGCTCCTGGCCCCTCGTCTCCTCTCCCCAGGGCTTCGGGAAGGCTCTCATCAACCTTCCTCTCNATAATATTAATATTTGATTAATTTGAAATTATTGAAGCAGAGGCTGTGATTTAGCTGCACCATGAGGTGCTTCCAGCACCAGGTGAGTCAGGCAAACCCTCTCATGTCTTGCTCAGATAAAGAGCCCACTTGCACATGACCATTCCTCAAGAAAAAAAGATGAATTTGATCCTTTTTCCCAGTTTCCAGTTAATTCATGTTTGCCTTTTTTCTCTTCTACATTTACAGCAACAAAAGAGCAAAATCTCAATTTATTTTTTAAGACTTCTCCATATTTAACTACGGTTTGTTAAGGCTTCCCAGCACAGACTGTTCATTTGTATCTCCTCAGAACTGGTCCAAAATGCAAGTCACAGAAAATCATCCATAGGACCTGTAGCCCATGAATATACAGTCGTGCTGATATAAAATTTTAATACTTGACTGTGACTAAGTGAGATAAGCATATTACAAAGAAGGAGGTTCATAATAAAATTAATTTTCCAAGGTCCATTTTGCAAAAAGCAGCTCATCTCTTTCTCAAAGGAACAGCACTTGGACTTGAAAAAAGGGTTTTGAATCTGAATCATTGGGATTTGCTTTCTTTGTTATTAAGATTTTCAGCCCTTTTTTTGTTTTTAACTAATTTTTCAGAAAAAAACAAGGCTCAGCTGCAGAATAGCCCAAAGGAAAAAACACGCAAGGAAAAATATTGGCCTACAATAAAAAGGAAATTGAAGTTTAACAGAAATTTTTCTACGTTCTTACAAGGAGCAACAACTGGAACACAGGTACTGGGGGCTGGACTGTTCTCAGGTGAGAGCCTCTACTGGGTGGTTTTAATCCCACCCAGTGATCAGTGAAAAAGGACAGACCTTGTGTAGACTCAAGGTTAAAATTTTGTGGGCAGCTTTTGCTTTGCTGGACAGTTCTTTGGATTGTTTGACTGGACCAGAGTCTTGTATAGTTCAAGGAAACCACGTTAAAAGATAAACATTTTGAAGAAAATAATTTCAAATATTTTCTTCCCCTCTCTGCAGATAAGGCACAGGAGATGGGGCAACGTTAAGATTTTGACACTCCTCTCAGCTGTTGCACAGTGACAAGGACCAGGCAGATTTCTGGCTGGAAAAACCCAACCCCCCTCACCCATCCCCAAACCTTCCTGGCTTTTAGGGGTGTTTTTTAGGTTTTTGGTTGGGTTTTTTTGGGAGGGGGACTTCAGTTCCCCACGTGGTCCCTGGCCTTGCCCCTCACACGGGTCCTGCAGCTGGTGCAGCTCATCCAGGACCAGGAGCTGCTCCTTTCAGAGCCCTCTGAAGTGAGTCACGAGGTGCCACCATGCCAAGGAGCAATCAGGAGCCAGCCACAGAGCTGGAAATAGAGCCCTTGATTTTCAATCTGGATGTAACAATTAATTTTTATTCACTCTAAAAATCCTTTTTCTCCTCCTCCTACGTAAAGAAGAGAGGGTCTCTTTCCATCGTTCTAGAAAGGAAAAGCGAGTGAAATAGGGCTAAAGGAATCCATAGGAAGGTATTGGAAAAATACTGGAAGCATTGGAAAGATATTTATAGTTCTACTTCCTGTCTGCCAGACGTGCCCAAACCTTCTCACAGAGCTGCTTTCCCCTCCTTCCAGGGACAGACCTCCACACGCCCAATAAATGCACAAGTTATGATGTGTAACGCATTTTTAGAAACCTGTGAGTTTCAGTGCCTTATAATAAAAAGCTATTAGAAAAATCACCAAAAAAAGAACATTTCCATCAATGTCAGCATTGCCCAAAGGAGAGATTTAACCAGCAAAGTGCTCCTAACTTCACCTGCCCCTTCTGTGCTTTCCATCTGATGGGCTCCTGCAGGCTCCTCCTCCCACCCTCTCCCAGAAGATGAAGACAAGAACTTGATTAATTTTTCAGATAATATGTTAAAGGACTTGCTCTATAAAATCAGACATCTTGTAGCAGGTGCAACACAATTGTGGATCTTCTGTGCTACTGCTCTGCCCCATCTCCACAGATAAAATGAGGTTATTTTGGAGCAAAAGATGAAATTTATTTCCAGAGCCCTTCTCTTCTCTTTTCTCTTCTTTTCTCATCTTTTCTTTTCTTCTTTTCTTTTCTCTCATGTCAGGACTTTACTCCTTAAATGTCTTTAAAGTGAAGAAAGAGAAAGAATGCTTGTGGGAGTTAGGTGTGTATGTACAGGTACACCTGNCAGAATTAAAGTTTCTCCTGCTGTTCCTGATTTCCTTTGCACTCCTTCCACACAACCTCGGCAGCTGCATTTGGAATATCCTGATCACGGCTATGATTAATTTCAAATTATTATTTTGANTTGTGGGAGTTAGGTGTGTATGTACAGGTACACCTGGACAGGTCCTACAGTTCCTCCAGTTCATTAAGAGTTTGTTACAGTTCCCTGACAGTTTTCCCACAGCAATGAAAATCCAAGAGAAACGGATAAGGCAGGATAATGCTGCTATGGGATTTTCAGTTGTGTTACAAACCAGAAGTTGTAAAAATTACATGAGGTTGGGGAAGGTTTTGTTTCTTTTTTCAATAGAACTGTCAATCCAAGATCAGGAACACAAGGAAAAGCCTGGGAATTAGGCACTAAAAAGCCTGGAGACGTTAATGTTGGAGTGCCAAGGGGCTGTCTGGCCAGGAACTGCTGCTCTGGGGGTCACCGATGTTGGGAAGGATGAAACAGGAAAGCCTTATCAATATGACTGTTTAGACCTTGAGAATATGAAACATATCAGTGAAATAGAATTGAAAGAAATTGAAAACTTCCATGTTTCCATGTCGAAGATGCCGAGCCTCTGTTACTGAACAACAGAAGAACAAGAGTGTGGCCAGCTGAAGGTAATCCATCCCCTTTTGATTAAACAATGCCCTTCTCCTCACCAAGAGTCCAAGGGTCAGAGCAGACCCTACCAGC
>VXAX01001751.1:115713-169585 GCA_013399835.1 Leptocoma aspasia
CCCCCCTCACCCATCCCCAAACCTTCCTGGCTTTTAGGGGTGTTTTTTAGGTTTTTGGTTGGGTTTTTTTGGGAGGGGGACTTCAGTTCCCCACGTGGTCCCTGGCCTTGCCCCTCACACGGGTCCTGCAGCTGGTGCAGCTCATCCAGGACCAGGAGCTGCTCCTTTCAGAGCCCTCTGAAGTGAGTCACGAGGTGCCACCATGCCAAGGAGCAATCAGGAGCCAGCCACAGAGCTGGAAATAGAGCCCTTGATTTTCAATCTGGATGTAACAATTAATTTTTATTCACTCTAAAAATCCTTTTTCTCCTCCTCCTACGTAAAGAAGAGAGGGTCTCTTTCCATCGTTCTAGAAAGGAAAAGCGAGTGAAATAGGGCTAAAGGAATCCATAGGAAGGTATTGGAAAAATACTGGAAGCATTGGAAAGATATTTATAGTTCTACTTCCTGTCTGCCAGACGTGCCCAAACCTTCTCACAGAGCTGCTTTCCCCTCCTTCCAGGGACAGACCTCCACACGCCCAATAAATGCACAAGTTATGATGTGTAACGCATTTTTAGAAACCTGTGAGTTTCAGTGCCTTATAATAAAAAGCTATTAGAAAAATCACCAAAAAAAGAACATTTCCATCAATGTCAACATTGCCCAAAGGAGAGATTTAACCAGCAAAGTGCTCCTAACTTCACCTGCCCCTTCTGTGCTTTCCATCTGATGGGCTCCTGCAGGCTCCTCCTCCCACCCTCTCCCAGAAGATGAAGACAAGAACTTGATTAATTTTTCAGATAATATGTTAAAGGACTTGCTCTATAAAATCAGACATCTTGTAGCAGGTGCAACACAATTGTGGATCTTCTGTGCTACTGCTCTGCCCCATCTCCACAGATAAAATGAGGTTATTTTGGAGCAAAAGATGAAATTTATTTCCAGAGCCCTTCTCTTCTCTTTTCTCTTCTTTTCTCATCTTTTCTTTTCTTCTTTTCTTTTCTCTCATGTCAGGACTTTACTCCTTAAATGTCTTTAAAGTGAAGAAAGAGAAAGAATGCTTGTGGGAGTTAGGTGTGTATGTACAGGTACACCTGGACAGGTCCTACAGTTCCTCCAGTTCATTAAGAGTTTGTTACAGTTCCCTGACAGTTTTCCCACAGCAATGAAAATCCAAGAGAAACGGATAAGGCAGGATAATGCTGCTATGGGATTTTCAGTTGTGTTACAAACCAGAAGTTGTAAAAATTACATGAGGTTGGGGAAGGTTTTGTTTCTTTTTTCAATAGAACTGTCAATCCAAGATCAGGAACACAAGGAAAAGCCTGGGAATTAGGCACTAAAAAGCCTGGAGACGTTAATGTTGGAGTGCCAAGGGGCTGTCTGGCCAGGAACTGCTGCTCTGGGGGTCACCGATGTTGGGAAGGATGAAACAGGAAAGCCTTATCAATATGACTGTTTAGACCTTGAGAATATGAAACATATCAGTGAAATAGAATTGAAAGAAATTGAAAACTTCCATGTTTCCATGTCGAAGATGCCGAGCCTCTGTTACTGAACAACAGAAGAACAAGAGTGTGGCCAGCTGAAGGTAATCCATCCCCTTTTGATTAAACAATGCCCTTCTCCTCACCAAGAGTCCAAGGGTCAGAGCAGACCCTACCAGCTTGGCAAGAGGGGCCCAAAGAGTAGTTTTTAGGGTTTAAAATATAACACAGTATGGTAATGTAATGATTCTTATAGGCTATATGTAAATGCTGTAGGATTTGTATATTGTACTACATTGGTTAGTGTAAATTGTATATTGTACTACATTGGTTACTGTACCCTATGAAATAAAAGAGTTGCATAACTCTTGCATGCTCCAAGATCAGCACTGACCCCAGAGATCCCTCGTGTCCGTCTGTCCCATCACCCACCGTCCCCATAACCACAACCCCCATCTCCCCTGCCAGCTGCCCACGGGTCTCCACAAGGGCTTCCCTCTGGGAATGCTGCCTGCTCCTGCTGCTGCTTTAAACTTCACCACAACCTCTGCCCTGCTTGTGGGACAGGGGTGAGGCCTCTGTTCAACCCAAACCTAAGGAAAAGCAAATCCCACTTTGCCCTGGGTGCAACCAGGGCCTCCGTGGCTGCCTGTAGGAGAGGGAGCTTCTCTGGCCCCTGTGGCAGCCAAGGATCCGGTCACTGAGTCCCACAGAGCCAGAGGAAGGCTCAGAACAGCCTTTTGAATGCAAACTGAGGTGAGAATATGGGCTGGAAATCCAAAATCAGCACAAGAGTGCATGAGTTGGAAGCCAGTTAAGACAGAAATTAAAAGATTTCTAGTTCTGTGAGCAGCAAACTGTCAAAAATTACTGAATTATGAGAAAAAAAACATACAGCAGGCTTGCTTGAAGTGGAAGGGATTAGTGCTGAGAGCCCAGAAATTCCCATTTCAGTCTCAGCTCCCTGGAATTGCTGCTTTTCCCAATGTTTATCCATCACCCAGAGCCCCTGCCCCTCTCACCAGAGCCAGAAGAAGTTTGGCCTCAGCCAGCACCACCCTTCATTCTCCTCCTGTCAGTGTGTGGGGGCCTGGACAGGGGCTCAGGAGATCTCAATCCCCCAGTCTGGCACTCCGGATGTGCTATTTTGCCATAAATGCTGTCACAGCACCACCTCTGCCTCCAGGAAGGGACTTCCCCAGAGGGATCTGTGCACCAGGAACCACCCAGCATCAGCTCTGACAGAGGGCACAGATACAGCTGCTGCTAAAATAATGTAAAAATCAATATATTTTGAAAAGAAAGCGTAGGCACAGCTGACTTTCAAGCTGCTGCAATTTTCCCAAGGAGTAACTGCTCTTTGGAAATAAATACCAGAGTGACAAATGGGACAGGAAGAATAACATTTTTCCATTTCCCTCTTGATGAGTGTGCTTTACAGTCCATCAATCCAGCATATCCACAGCTCTTCCCAGTTGTAATACTGATTCAGAAGATCAATTCCTTAAATTGATCTGTTAGAAAAACTGTTTTATTGTTTTACCAGCCCTTCCTCCCCAAAATGAAAGAAACCTGGTGTTACACACAAACTCAGGAAGCTACTAAGGAGAGCTGGAAATAGAACTCTTGACTTTCAATCCTGGATATGATAATTAGGTTTTATTCACTTTAAATAACTTTAAATAACCATTTTTCTCCCCCTCCTAAGTAAAGAAGAGCTGGTCTCTCTCCACCTTTACAAACAGGAAAAGCTGGGGAAACAGAGCCAAAGAAATCCATAGGAAGTATCAATATTTGAAATAACTTTCCTCTGCCTGTACTAGTGGGTGTGTATTTGGTTGTACGACTGCTCAGAGCTTTGGTGAATCAAGTAAAGAGCTGGATCATGAGAAATGCTCGAGATACCAAGCAAACAGGAATTTACCCTTTAGTCTGCAACCAGGTCAGCTTTAAAAACCCCTTCTGCTAAAATGCCAGGTGCTCAGCTGAAGGATGGAAACACAGAGAGAACAGTGCTAACTCACAGTTCCTAAAATTAGCAGTATTTTTTAAAGGGTATTTATGTGGAGATAAAGGTAAGGTTGGTCTGGTGTCCTCTCATTATGTCAGCTCACTGGACTTTGCCACAGACATCCACCCAAAATCCCACGAGGGATCCTTCAGCCCCATCCCCAGCCTGTGAAGGACACGCGTCAAAGCTCTTCCAAAAGGCCAGGGCTGGAGGAACATTAGGGCAGCTTTTCTATTTCCGTCTCCAAATGGTCTTTCTGTGGCCTGCAGGAAGAGCTCAGCTCCCAATTAACTCCCCATGACCTGCACCTTCGTTTCTTTCAGAAGCTGTGAAGTGTGGCAGCAGAAAACAGAATTACATCACTGCAAGGCGTGCAGAAAAGGGAAATGGCTGCATTAAAAAATATTATTGAGCACGGCTCTGTGATGAGCTGGCACAGGCTGCAGCCTGTCCCTGTCTCCAGCAAATGAGCAGCATTCATCTTCCCTCCTTGCTCTTCAGAAAGCTTTCCCACTGGGGGATGAATTGACAAAGTCAGCACCTTGGAAATGTTTTCCCAGGAAAGAACTGTTCTGTTGGACACACTGAGAGAGGGAATCAGCTTTAACTTTGTCATGGGAGGAGCTAGCTGAAGCCAAGGACACATCACACCTTGTGCATTTGAGTGTCTGGTGGCACCAGCAGTGCTCAGCACTCCCAGTGGTACCAAACTCCCCAGGACCTCCAGGGGGATGGGTTTTGCCTCTCTTTGCAATGACTTCCTGATGTAAACAGTAACAGTCAGCAGTGCTTAAGCTCAGTGTTGAAGTAAAATAATTATTTTTTACAATTAAGACATTCAGAATGAATTATGAGGTATGAGAAACACAGTGCCCACTTTCAGTGATGGAGCCCTGTGGCACCAAAAGCTGAGGTAATGCTGGAGGAAATCCCCTGGGGAACAGGGCAATGGAATGGGAGGCTCTGAACCAGCACTCTGCCCACAAACTGGGCTTTTTTTAGCCCAAAATGGGATTAGTTTGTACTTCTGCAAAGCAGGTGCACACTCTGCCCAGATCCCATCTAAGTGATGTCATGGTGGGGCATAACATCAATTTACACAAATATCCAGAACATGCAGAGGTCAGATCCTTGCAGGGTGTGCCCAGCACCTCATCCTTCCAAGCCAAGTGTGATGTGCAGGTCTGTGCCCTACAGAAACCCAGGAATGTACAAACTGGACTTTTGTAATTGTACATTTACTCCAAATGTACAAACTCCCACGACCCTGGGGTGTCAGGAGGTCCTTCCCCAAGAGCTGGAACTCTGAAGGCATTTACATATCTTCATTACAGCTGGAAATGCTTTATTCATTTAAACAGATTAATTGCAGTTTGACAGCTGGTAAACCCTGGCCTCAGGCAATAGTAAGGGAGAGTTTGGTTTGCCACTGGAGGAAATGATCAGAAACCAGGAAAACCATCCTCAAACCTCCAACCAGTGCTGATTGTGCAGCTGAAGGTGTCAGTTCCAAGACCCTGAGTCCTTTGTTTCCAGCAGCAGTTGATGATGGGTGCTCCCCAACCCTGTGCTCAGCCTGTCCAAGCTGCAATTGCCTCTAAAACATCCCAGCCTGTGTGCAGTGAGTTATTAATGAGACTGTCTGCACAGAACAGAAAACAGGAACCTCGTCAGCAATTTGTCCTGACACCTGAAAACATATCCCACACACAGAGTTTCCAAAGGGAGAAGCCACCAAAATCCTTCCAGCCTTCCCGAGCACTGGAGAGACTCAGAGCAGGTCAGTTTGTCTCACCAAAGCTCCATCTGCCTCTCACCAGCTTGCTGAGCTTTACAGAACCAAATCCCTGGGACAGGATTCCCATTCAGTGTGGGCTCCAAGCCCAGTTACAGACTCCCTGCTTTACATTCACCTATTTCCTATTAGAATTAATATTACCTATTAAAATCACCTATTAGCTAGTCACCTACTACAATATGCACATTGTTTGCTTGGACTCTCCTGACCAAACTATCCCAGAGCTGTCACCTCTGGCCCTCTGTGTCACCTACAGATTGAACAATGATTGTTGTAACAGGATATTAAAATTTATGTAGTGCAGCATCCTTATGACTCCACTTAAACTCGGCTGCTCTGCAGTAATTCTCATTTACAGCCAGGTTTGGGGAACTGTCAGAATTACATAAAAAGGTTTGGAGACCACTGCCTTGAACACGTGGCACCCTGCATAAGCCCACAGCAAGCTCTGAGACAGAAGTCAAGCCTGTTTCAATTCAAGTCCATAAATGCCCCATCAATTACAGACCCAGGCCAGCTGAATTAAGTTGCATTCTGGTTGTTCCACAGTTCTGTCAAAAATCAGTAGCAGGTTCCCACAATTAGCAATTGTCTAAATCATTCCTTTCTCCTCCAAGATCAAAATTACATTAACTTGCACTGCTCTGGCTTCTGTTTTCCCTGTCCCCATAAAACAATTAATTACACGTTGGAGAGAATTCCTTGGCCCACTCTCCTGACAGCATTTGGATTCAGTTTATCCAGATGTGCTGCTTGGCCAGGTGCTCTTTGTCTTGTGGAAAGCAGAATAGAAAATATTACTCCATGAGAAGTGAAAACATTTCCTCACCTGGTTTCCAAAGCACAATAAATGAGCTGAATTCCCCTTTTATGCATTTAGTGACAAATTTACCAGCTCCAATTAATGCCATTCAAATTCTTTTTGCATTAATAATTAAAATATTGCCCTGTAATTGCAGTGGCATGAATTTGCAGTGCTTTGCTTATCACTGAGAGCAGGCTCCTGGATAATGCATTTCCCAGAGCCAGCTGCCTCTCCCCACCTGTGTGCACTGGGATTTTCACAGGTGCTGGCATCACCCTGAGCCACTCAGATAACACACCAGCCCCACGGGCATTTATTTGATCACAACAGAGCCATGCTGCTCAGAAATTAATAATTACCATTCCCCACCCCAGGTTAAACCCTAACCACAGCAATGCAGGTCACAAACCACCTGATCTGTGTGGGTCCCTTCCAGCTCAGACCATCCTGGGATTCTGCCTCAAGAACCTGAACCTGTGACTATTCAGATGCATTAAGGCTGCAGGACTGACTTGTGGCAGAGGAAATTAAACCCTCCTTACACTGATAAATCGAGATTTATTTCCTTATTATTTTAGATCAGATGACAAAATGAATCGTGGGTTAAATTTTAAGCGAATTTAAGCAATAACTGAGTCTATTCTGGTTTAAGGCCACCAAAACCTTCATTCCTGGTTAAGGACAGAGCAGCTGCCTGGGTTCCCTGGAAGCTGGAGGGGTTTCCTGGCTAATGGCACCACCTTCAGTCCCACTGCCCAGGCAGCTGGGACTGAGCCACTTCTGTTCCCAGACACATCCCTCCTGAAATCTTTCTTATTTTATCCCTTTTGTTTCCTCTGGAACACAAATTACCTTTTTCAGTAGAAAACAAGGAACACATGCACTGCTTGTACAGGACACATATTGTACTGTTCAAATTATCATCAGATTTTTTTGCATATATGTTCCCAAAAGTTGCACTTGCCTGGCACAGAACCTCCTGAATGCATTATACAGCACTGCAATTTTAGCTTTTCTAATTTTCCACGTACCTCAACACTAAATGGAACCTTCTGCGAGAATTAAGCCTATTTTGTACTACTAAATTTTCAGGTCGTCAAGGTCTCCTGAGTGGGAGTGAGTGCAGAACAGAGGATTTTCCACGAGGCCAGCAGAGCACTTTAATGGGACTTTAAAAGCCTGAATAATTCCCCCAGCCAGGGACACTGGGGGTACTGAGCAGGGCTGACTGTCTCCTTTAATTATCTGTTCAGCTGTGGCATTTCACACTTCATATTCCTGCTAAACAAAGAATTTTCCTTTAGATGCTACAGCACCTTCCTTTAATGGTACATGCACTCAGTGCATTTTTAACTAAAAACAGCTCTGAGCCAACACTCAGCCCTCCTCAAACCTATCAAAGTTCACACTTGGCCCTCAATTTTGGCCTTGAAAGTTCTCAAAGACTTTTCTCCATTTCAGGAATTTCAGCCTAACTCATATATGAGGATAAACATCAAATATTCAGCCCTGAGAGCAGGCAGGATACACAGGCTTTGCTGGGGAGCCCAGCATTGAACTGAATGGATTTGATCCCACTTTGAAATGGTAAAACTTCCCTTTGGAGTCTTGTATATATTGTTTTATCTGTAAATACACATGGATACATACATAGAACATAGTTCTCCCTTACCTGGGCAGGCAAAGTTTTGTACTACAGCTTGGAGGAAATATTTAAAGTGTAAATATCTTTCAGATCTTCATACTTTTTTTTTTTTTTGTATCTCCAGCAACAATTCCACTAGCCAGATGTGTAATTGCCTGAGCACCTATAACTGATAATTGTTACCTCTGTAAAGCAGTGTAATTGCTTGTGGCTCCTGTTGCAGCTCTTTGCCATCTGAACACATACTATTTGACTCCAAACCACCAAAATATCCACATTATGTGTCACTGCAATGAGGCCCAGAGGAAGGATGACCTTTTGCAAAGCAGTTTATGGCAAAAGAGAGCAGCTTGGCTCAATAATAAAGACTGAGGACTTAAATGATTCACTTCAATCCCTCAGGAGATTTGAGCTCTCCCCAAACACCTCTTTCCTTCGTGCTCCAGCTCCCCATTTCTTCCAGAGCCTTGCTCTAAGCTGACATTGCCTCTTCCAGTACTTGATCCTCTTTTCTTTTTCACCTTTTCCATTCAGTGTCAAACCCCAGTGGAGGAATAATGACCTCCACATGGTTCAGGAGCCACGGCCTGAACCCCATGGCTGAAAACAATTTGACCACCCAAATTTCCAGTCAGCCCCTTGGTTTGCTTTTGTTTCACCTGAAAATGCTGTGGAAAGCCTTGTAGGTAACATTTTAGAGAAGCTGTGAGAGGGACAGAAGTGTGTAGTAACAACAAACAGAGTGTATTTCCCTGTGCTCCCCGAGGTGTGCCACATCCACCCAACACAGTTCCCCCAGGACAGCCCTGAGTTAATGCTCCCAACCACAGACAGCAATGCAGCTTTTCCTAGTGCTGGAGAAGCCACAGGTCTCAATTCCCAGAGATCTGCTCAGCAGCAGAACTTCCCTGCCCTGCCCCACCAGGCAGTTTATTGCTCTATCAAATACACTTTTTATTTCAGCTCCAAAACTGCTAAAACCCACCCCAAACCCAACAGAGAGCTGCAGTTGATGAAGCAGTAGCAGAATCCCAAATTTCCATAGCTGCCAAAACATCTGCAGCTTCATCACAAGAAGGTTTTGAAAGCTTGCTGACCATTACATAAAGAATTTAATAGCCTAGAAATCACTGCTTTATTGTTAAAGCATAAACAATCTCTGCAATCCTGCAATCTCTGGCAGCAGTTTGTGCATTTGGATGATTGTTTTCACATCACATCTGTAGCTGTGGGACTAAAGAACTGAAAACCCACGTGGTTACAGTATCTGACATTTCAATACTGCCTTGATAGAATTTCCAAACTGTTCTTTGGGCTCTCCAGCTGTGCTTGGGAATACTGGAGGAGGAAGGAGGGAAGGAGGAAGGAGGGGAACAGATATAAAATCTATGCAAGGGCTGGGAAAAGCCATTACCTCAATGCCTCAATTGCAAAGTACCAGGAATCTTTTTTTTCAGGGGAGAAAATCTATTCAGGCACTGCGTGGGTTAAAAGGAAGACTATTAAATAGCAGGAAAATTGAAGCAAAGGCAAGGAAGAAACGTCTCTTGCAGGGTTATCTCCAGGCACTGAGGACTTGGAGGCCCCCAGTGAGAGCAGCCACGGGAGCCACAGGGAGAGATGAAATTCTGTTTCCAGCGATTAAAGGGGAAGGTTTAGCACCTTTTGCTGCTCAGTATCGATCCTGGTTGAGCACACTTCACACTGAACAGGTGTAATTTACAGCAAATGACTGTCCTGAGCTGCAGAACACAAAATGAGGGGATGCACACACATCCTCCTGCCTGCCCACTGCCTTTGTTCTCCACACCCCCTGGACTGCTGGATTACACAGCTAATCAGATGCTAAAACTGGTTTTAATTTTGCCTGGAAGACAGATTGCCTGCGTGGAGCGCTGAGGGGAGCAGGGTTTAGTTTATACTGAAATGATGGAGTGCTTCAGCAGCTGCCCAGGCAGCCTGTCAGCCCCCTCTGCTACTGCAGGCAGCCAGAAAGTCAAACACATGCATGGCTTTCATTTCTACAGCCAAATAAAAAAAAAAAGGCAACAAATCAAGCCCCAGACCAGGAGACATCATGTGCAGAGCAGCCAGGACCCCTTTTGGGAAGGGAATTATCAATTCACATCACCCTGTTCACCTGCTAACAGGGCTGAGCACTGCAAAAGGCACTAAAAATGTAAAATAGGTGGAGTTGCCAGGTGTTTGAAAGAGGAAACAGGGATGGGGGACAGGGAGAAATTGAGGGGAGGAATAAAAACCGAGATTTCCAAAACTCACCCATTATTCCCTGCAGATCAGCAGAAGCCAAAGCACTCCTATGAGAGCTCTTATTTCCATTCCATTCCTCTATCAAGTTCTTAATAGATTCAAACTTCAATTTGTTTCTTTTTTTTTTTTTTTTTAAATTTTAATTCTTCCTTCAAAGCCAATTTTGGGTAAATAATTTAAAAGCCTGTGAGCTAGAGGCTGTGTGACTCCAGCCAGGCTGGGAAGGCAGAGCTGGAAAGCTCTTTGGAACCTCCTGTCAGCTTTAAACATCACTTCCGAAATTAAGCACGTTAACTATAATTAAAACGGATTACCAGCCACCTGTGCTGAGGGCTTTAGCAAGGTGCTTGGCCAGGGCACCATTCCATTGGAGTAGGCAGAAGAGTGAGCCCCACATCCACAGGAAGCTGTGGATGGAGAGGGAACTCAGCTGGCAGCACCTGGAATTGCATAAGGTGCTGATTTTATCAAGGTCTGAGCGTACCTGAGAGGAAGAACAACGCTCCTTACCCAGACACAGAACTCCTCAGGCTCAGGCCCACTGCTGAACAGCTCTTCACAGGCAAAGAACTCCTTAAACATGCCAAAAACCATCTATTTTTGTGGGCTACCTTATATAGGTGTGTGTATATATACATATTTATACATTACACACAATATATAATACATATATTATACATTTATATGTATTTTATATAAGTGTCTATAATCTTGTTACCCCAGCTTTGGAGTTGTTATGTCTCTGAACACCCTGTTTTTATGACAAGCCAAGGAGTTTCCTCAGAGCCACCTTTCCCCTCCCAGCCAGGTTTGGTGGGATCTCCAGAGCAGGCTGGTTTCAGGGACTCAGGATCTGTCCCTAAACCTAGTTAGAGGAGCTAAGCAACATGGCACAAAATGAGGTTTTCTCTCCACGAGAGCATCCAGCTTTGAGGTTTGCTGAGGCATTCAGCACATCCCAAATCCAATTGCTTAAGCAGCTTTCTGTGGGATCTGCTCTGCTGCACTCGCTGTGCTCCTGCCCCTGAGCCACACAGGCACAATTAGAGGGGGCAGAGGAAAAGCTTTCCCTTGGAACAGCCACCCAAGGAATGTTCCTCTGGGACAGCACCCTGCTGCTGCATACATTTAATTGAATCCACACCTGGAATGTCTAAAAGCTGAAAGAGACGTGGCAAAAATCAGCAGAAGAGAGACAGCACAAAATTGGCTAAATGAGTAGAAATTGTTACCTGCAGACAACAAAGAGGATTTTCTACACATCCTGTTAAACCAATCCCTTCAGATTTGGGCAGCCTAATTTGTTTCTGGTGGTGCCTTCCCAGCTCTGCACAGTCAGAACCGACCAGATCACAAACTATCTCGTAAGAAATATTTCATTGCTACTGGAGCAAGAGCTCCAATGTTTGCTTTATTTTGAAAATAAAGATTACTGAAAACTGTAAGAAGCAGAATTATTCCAAAAGCCATCAGTTTGAGGGTACACTTTGTACATTTTCCAGGTTCGTTGGTTGTCTCCTGAGGGCAAATGTGAAATCCTGGTTGAGTTAGTGGGAGTTTCTCCACTGACTCTCAATGGCAGCAAAGCAGTCCCTTAAACTGCATTTTCATTCACTTGAACCACATGTAAATAACAGGTTTATTTAGAGATGGATCTAACAGAAGAGAGATCACAACAGCTGTCAGGAGGAAAATTCCTCCCTGCTCCTCATTCCATGTGCAGACACAAATAGCATGGACAGACTGCCACAGGGCACTAAAAATGTCCTGGCAGAACCCTCCAGCCATGGCATAAATGCGCAAGCCAAGGAAATGCACACAGGTTTGTGCAAGTTTCAGCTTTAAAAGTGGGGATTGGTTTATTTTTGTTGGGTTTTTTTGTTTTGTTTGTTTGTGTTTGGCTTTTTTTTCTCAGTGCCAAAGCAGAATACTCCACCTTTCCAACACAAACCCATGAAACAACTAACCCAGCACTTCTCCAAAACATTTAACTCAGTTTCTAATTTAACTTTGATTTGATCCGAAGTTTTGAAGGTACTTTGAATACTCTGCACTGTTTGGGAATGCTATCAGTTTGACCTCTGCACTCCACGCTGTGCAGACCCTGAGAGGCATTCCCTAGGTTAGGGAGACACAAGAAGCTTCCCCCATAAGATCCCCAGCTCTGTTGGACCCCCTGGGTTCCCTCCCCTTGTTCCTGTGCCCCTCGCCCACTCCCTCCCTATTCCCCCACTGGCCCCTTTTGCCGTGGTCTGTGCATTGACAAAGGACTCTTAGCAATAGTATCAGAAGGCTAAATATGATTTATTAACATGACTCCATAATACAAAGGATTTGGGCTATTATCTGCCCAGTCCAGAGCAACCAAAGCTCCTGCCTCCAGCTCCATTCAAGGAATGCCAGAATAGCTCACACAATCAGAGATAACAACTTTTCACCTCATAGGCTGAAAGGAAGAAAAACCCCCATCTCCCATTATTAGGAGACAGGCAGAGAAATCCAAATGTCCTTGAAACACAAATCAGAGATTTTGTTTACAGAAACTTCTACAGAGTAAAAGACAGTAAAAGATGCTTTCCCATGGGAAGATTTTTCTGCAGGCCTGCATGCAGAGAAACTTACAATATGTTCTTGCAACAGCCCCTCCCCTTCAGCCAGCCCCGGTGCCTTGAGCCAGCCCCGGCCTCTCGAGACACAAAACCTGGGTTCTGCCCATCAATTGAGGCTTTTGGACCCTGAACATCTGAGCGTGTGGCTGAACGAAACATCTGTGGGTGCTCTGCAGAGGCCTCGCTCGCTGCCTTACCCCGGACCTCACTAGCAGCCAGCCCGGGCTGCAGCACCCTGCTGTGTAAAACAGATCACAGAACAGCACTGATGCAATACTCAGCTTCTGTTCAGACCTCCTTGCCAGACTTTCCAGAGTTCAGAATCTCTTTCTGTCTTGCTTTCTGCTTATATGTAAACACTGAACCACAGTGTTTGGGGAATTTGAAGCAAGAGAAACTCCTACCATGCCATCTTCCAAAACTCAGAGAGGCTCTAAACATCAGGAATTAGAAATCTAAGTCCTTATCTCCATGAAAAAACTCACTCTACAATACTGAAGATTAGTTTGAAAATACACAATTAAATCAACACATCACCACATCCACTACCTCAGTCACAGGATCCCAGACTGGTTTAGGATGAAGGAACCTTAAGAATCATCTTGTTCCACCCCTGCCATGGGCAGGGACACCTTCCATTGTCACAGGTTTGTCCAAGCCCCGTCCAACCTGGCCTGGAACATCCATTTAATTGTAGAATATAATAAAAAATAACCTCAAAGACAGAAGCTGCATTGCTGTATTTTAGTTTAGCTAGCAGTGATGATAAACTTTACAGCCAGGCTGTGCTTCAGCAGTGCTAAACATCAAAACTATTTGAAATTTGGAGTGATCATCCTATAAAATCACACAGACTTTAACTATCCACAGAAACAGTGAAAGTAAATACTAACATTATCCTCATTGTGTGCCTTTTATTCCTGTCCTTTTTTAGGGCACCCTTGGAAAGTCCAGCTGTAGAACTGGATGGGAAGGGGATGCTGAACAAAGCAGCTGCCAAGCAGCAGAACCCGTGCTCTGGGAAAAGCTCCCTCCCAGCTCAGTAATCCTTAGGAAAAGTCAATGGACAAACCCCATAAATATTTGATAGGAACATAACAAACTGCCTTAATACCGGAAGGGTGAGGGGAAAGAATTAAAAAATCCAGGGCACATGTGAAGCTCTCTGGTAGATAAGTCATGTCCTGATATCAACCATCTGGCATCTGAACCCTGGAGCTGCCCCTCAGCTGGACAGCATTTGTTGCCTTAGCTGGTTAATTAGAAGGATCTCCAGCTTGAAGAGGAGGAAACACTTGAAAAGTATTTGCCAAAGAACCACAAGCCTCGGTTTTAGACTTTTCCAGAGCCTGTCTTCCATTCAAGAACTAACAGAGTTATATTTATTTGCATGTGAATTGATTATATTAAGGCTTTTTCAGCCTCTGCAAGGAATTACTTTGTTACACATAGGTTGGAGGGGGGAAAAAAAGCTGCAGCAGCAGCAAATTCCCCAGACACACCACAGATTCATTCAACAGAAGTAATTACTTTAGCAAATGTTGGTGGATTTTAATGCCAAGAGGAGGATTCCAGGTATTTTTAAAGCTTGTCAGCCCAGCTGATACCCAGAAACATCTCCAGACAGTGTGATGTAACATTGACACAGCACTTAATCAGAAAAATAGGCTGTTTCTCCAACAAAGGGATTTTAACAAATGTCACATTTCATTTTTATTAATATATTCCAAGCTGATGTCATGCTGTCTGTAGATTTCCCCTGGAGATACAGATTTGAAAAGTCCAGAGGGAAATGATAATTCTGTACACTGCTTTGTTGAATATGAGCTCTGAAATTACCATTGGAAAAAAATCCCAAGGCCTGCAAAGATAATTTCACAACCCAGAGTGCTGAGGAGTTTTAAAAGCTTTTTGAAAGGGAAGTTATGAAGAATGTATGACTAGCACAGATTCGGGCCATATTTTAGGGCCGTTTTTTAAAGCACGGAGCAAAGTTCATCTCCCTTTTTAATGAACACCGACTGCTTGGACAAAATGTTTCCCTCCCTTCCCTCTCAGCAGAGTCAGACATAGTGAAATTCATCTTTTGTGTTTTGATAGACATGAAAAATTAGAGACAGAGATGGAAAAGGCTGAGACTTCCTCCCAGGTCTCTTGTTTTCTTAGCAGTCCATCTGTTTCAGACCCATCTGGACATCAGCACCCCAAGGACATTGATGGCTCCTTTCTCTGTCTTCCCTGAGAAATTTGGGGCACAGCTCCTTTTATTAATGGCATCATTAGGCAGAGGCAGGGAGAGGCAAGGAGCACGTCCTGACCTCAGCACTCGGAAATGTCACTGAGCCCCTGTGAGTTAATGGCTCTGGGCAGGCACAGGACAGAGCAGGTCACCACCTCACACAGCTCACAGGCTGGCAGCAGGGAAGGGAGAGCGTTAGCAGCACTCTGTCATTCCCTGAAAGCCCAACAAAGTCATGGAAGGTTGTCCTCTCCTCTGCTGAACTTTCTTGTTTGTATTTTGGAACGCTCATCTTTACCCTGCCCCAGAATTCCTACTGAAAACCCAGGAACTCCCTCGGACCCCGAATTCAGATCACTGACAGTCACCAGCAACCAGATGAGAATGTCTATAAAATGATTGTATTAAGGCTTGAAAACTCTGTGTCTTAAAGGCCTTCTGAGTCCTCATCTCCAGGGTTTCCTAATTCATTATCTGAACTACTCCATGAACAAACCCCACCACCAAACCATCGACCCCTTGGAGTACTTAAAATACAAACCAGGGAGATTTCTCCTCCTCAAAACAGCTTCACACCATTGAGCACTCCAGTAGCTTCCCTCGGGTGCTCAGAGCTTTCCCTAAGGCCTGAAATACACTTTTCTTTTCTTTAAAGTCAGAGGAAATGATCAAATATTGATACAAAACACTGTAAGCCTGCAAAGCTCATTGAACAGTTGAATACATACTATGAAATACAAAGTATCAGATATAGAAATAACTTGCAAAAGGGTAATAACTTGCAAAAGGGTTTTTTGTTTGTTTGTTTTTTATGTGGGGTTTTTTGGGGTTTGGTTTTCTTTTGTTTTTCTTGGTTTTTTTTTGGTTTTTTGCTTTGGGGTTTTTTTTTTGCTTGGGTTTTTTTTTTTTTTTTCATTTTAAAGAAGAGCTGAACAGCCACATGCCTGCTACTAGTGCTATTAATGTCTGAGTCCTCTCTGTGCAGCACTGGGACTTGTATTAATAAGAAACCATAGAATCCCAGACTGGTTTGGGTGGGCAGGGACCTTAAAGCCCATCTCATTCCACCCCCCTGCCACGGGCAGGGACACCTTCCACTGGGCCAGGTTGCTCCAAACCCTGTCCAACCTGGCCTGGAACACTGCAAATGTATGATTTTAATTCTGGGTATCTTTGCATGAACACCCATCCCCACTTTGTTTGGAAGGGCACATACAGCACATGCATTCAATGGAGCCCAGCCCCAATTTCTATAAAAGCTCCAGTGTTTCCCTGTTTTGGAGGAAATGGCCCTGACAGCCTATTTTTATGTGGGTTCTTTTCTTTATCTCTCACCATGGATTGTTACAGTCACAAAAGCAACGTGTGGGGACCGTGGGATGAGAGGACACAGGACAGCACAGCAGGGGCACAAAAGGCACTTACAAAGTGTCATTTACACCTTTTCCAGCATCATTTTTCCCATTTTTCCCATTGTTATCCCGAGGAACACCAACAAGACAGGCATTAAAGGGATTAGTCTCCCTTCAGACCTGGATTTGAGCTACTGTGCAAGACTCAATCATCTGAGCAACAAATCTGCTCAAGCACTTAGAATGTGCAGGTGGAATAACCTGCAAAATGCAGTGGTTCCAGAGCCTGGAAAGAGGAGAAACAACTTGGGACAAGTCTTTCAAAGGGCTGCCTTTAGGGTCTGTGTTCTTCTCCACGTGTTTGTTTCTAAAGAATTAACGCTGGACGTTTGGAAAGAAGTCAAGTATTTATCTGCATTCAATGGCCCTTTTCCCCCACAACGGTTTGCTACATTAACTTGAAAATATACAGACAGTGAAATTCTATCATCAGGTCTTTGTGTCCATGGCCAGAAAAACCCCACAGCTGAGCACTCCAAGGCTCTTTGTGGAAAAGTGCTTAAATTCAGGGCTGTGTGCCCACTACAGCAGCAGGGTTAAGCTCTCCTAAATAGTCAAATTAAGCAGTGTGCCTGGTTTTCACTCGTTTTGAAATATCAGGAGATAATTTCAAATGGATAATAAGGTCCTGAATAGACTGATCTGCCCCAATCTCATTGATTTGGTGGAATAGTTCACTCCTGCTGGTTTAAACATGGAAGAGGATTAAGCCATACAAACATCTGCTGATAAAAGCACACCTACCTGCGCAGAATCCCTGTGCAGCAGTTGCAGGTCTTTTGTGGACACCCAACAGTTCCAAGGAAATTAGAATTGAGCTTTAACCCTAGGCTGAACACACAAGACTAAAAATGTGCAATTTAACACACAGTATCTCCTAATTTCATTGTGAAACTTCTGTTCCATTTCTTAGGAACATAATAAACCCCAGAATAGTAGCATGGGAGCTGTTTTGATGGCTTTTATAAAGGCTTTTTTATAACTGGATCTGCCAATAGCTATTGCTTCTGTGCCCTTCTTCCCAAAGGCAAGCAGGGCTTGCTCTTAGATAAGAGCATCCAAGGCAAAGTACAAATGTGCCTTTTATCTTCCCAGAGGCATCAGAAGCTCAGCATCTCCTTCCCACAGCTTCCTCTGAAGCTGCCTGGATGCCTTGGCCGCAGGAGCGCTTCCCAGCTGGACCCTGAGATAATCATGGAATCATTTCCCAGCATCACAGAGCCCCAGAATGGCTTGGGTTGGAAGGACCTCAAATCTCACCTTGTTCCACGCCCTGCCACAGGCAGGGACACCTTGAGGTGGGCCAGGCTGGTCCCTCTGGCCGTGGCAGGACCCTGGGCACTCCCTGCCCCACCGGAGAAAAACAGGGTCAGGGGTGTGACAAACGTTCAAAACACCTGAGACAAAGAGATCCTCACCCAGGGCTGTGGGCAGCAGAGGAGACCACAGCCACACTGGCCTTTTATCAGGGAAATGTGTTATCCACAAGGCTTGGAACACATTCCAAAGGCTCCTGAGCAGCACAAAGGTCGCATTTCCCTCCACGCCAAGCCCCACTGGCTCTGTGTGCACTGAGCCTGCCCAAAGTTCTGGAAATGCCTCCTGCTCTAGCACAAGAAGCCATTCAGGCTGCAGGGAGAAGAGCAGGATCAGCCTGTGCCCTGCCATGGGAGCACAATGTGCGGGCACTGCCGAGCTCTGCCCCGGTGCCAGCAGTGGGAGTCACAGTCCTGCAGGGCACACACCACCTCAGCTCAGCCTAAGTGCTCCCATTTCTTAAATCCTAATTTCTTAAACCTTAAGTCCTAGGGAATCCTGATTTCCAAGATCTCCTTGGAATGATGGCTTTACTTGACATCCAAGTACAGTTAAGTGGCTGTCAGGAAGGTGACACAAGTGTGGCTGTGATTCAGCCCTCAAGATGATGTGGGAAAACAGTGTCCAAGAGGACTCCCGTGTTAGAAAACCAATTTATGTGAAAATAAATGGCTTTCAGGAGAGCTGAACCAGAATGCTCCATGTCAGGATGTAATTCCCCTGTGTAATTCCCAGCCACAATGTTCTCCCTGTGCAGACCAGGCCCCATCAGACCATGAAAGTGGCCCCCTGATGCTATGAGGGAATATTACTCCTTGCTCTGGTATCACCAGCTAATGAGAATTCATTGAATGCAAAATGCCATGCACGCTGCTGAGACTTTTCCAGAAGGCTGAGGCAGGTGTGACTAACTCAGGAGCATATTTAATTGTTAATTGATCAGCTTGCAGCTCTACACCCCAGCACACTCAGCATGGAAATGCAGCAGCTCAGGCTGCCCTGCCTTGCCCACCTCCAGCTCTGCTTAAGTGTCATTAACCAGCCGGTAAATACGAATGTGACGAGCTTTGATTTTATTTTAATTTATTTGTCTGTTCCTGCAGTTGTCATGAGAGCCTCATTAAGCAACTCTGCCACCTCCCCAGCAGTGGTGAGCACAGGAAAGCCCCCAACAACCCAAGCCCACTTCAAACACACACACACTTGATACCTGTCAGGCAGTTAATTATACCCATGAATTATTGTCTCTGCTAAAGATGACTGAACGTGTGACACTTTGCTTACTGCATGAATTCCTGCTGGTTTTATGATTACTGTCAAAGAAAATGATTAATAGGCAGATATTGCATCAAGGACAGCAAAAACACAGCAAGAATTAGAATTTATACTTGTATAGCAAAATGAATTCCTGTTAGGAAAGGAATAGAACTCTTACCAGGCATTTAAGCAGAAGACTGTTTCCTTACACACCCCACGTTTTCATACTATGATCAATCCCCAGCACAGATGTTAATGACATGATTCATAAGCTTTACATTGATCAGTACTTACCAATTCCTAAAACGTCATCTGACTCCTTCTGGAAAATGCATGATCTTGTTAAAACCAGATAAGCTCACAGCTTTATGTTCTCCCTACCTAATTTGCTTTACAGTCCACTGTGAAGATAATTCTGTTCAAACTGAAGAGCACAGAATGCTCCCATATAATTTATTTCTTTGTATATTCAGAACAAAAAGACCCAAGCTGATGGGCTACTTCAGGAGTTAAAAAACATCAAAAATACAAACAACTGAGTAATTGAAGGACAACAGCAGCAGCACCCTTTAGGAGCAAAGCCTGAATGCCAATTTCTAGCTCTGTCTGAGGAGACAAGGAGCAGCAGTGAAAGCAGCAAAAATCTCAAACTAATTCTGCCCAAAAAGCTGCCACATATATTTTTACCATATGTCTAGCCTCCAACGAGCATTAAGGTACAAAAAGCTGCCTCGAATAGAATGAAACTCCTCTACCACTAGACAAACAATTCTACCAGCTCAGTAATCCATGGTTCTGCTCCAGCAAGCTCTTTGGAAAGGTCTGTGTAAATAAATAATAAAACAGGCTGTTAACTTCTCTGGACTGCCCTGGATTAGGTTTCTGACTTCTAGGGTTTCAGTGCATGTCATTAGACCCTGCACCCTGCAAGCACAGAGTCCAACCCAGGGCTGCTGAAAGTTTGAGCAAAACTCAGATGCAATAATTTTAATGCAAAGACATTAAAACTCAAAAGAGTGCTGGAAGTTGATTTAATTTTTAGCTACTTAGCTACTGGCTTCTGGTCCTTTCATAGCAGACCAGCTCAGCACAGTCAGCCTTCCAATGAAACAACAAAACTTTGGAAATGCGGCTGGTGTGGGCAGTGACTGAAGGCAGCCTCCAGCCTCACCCTGCTGCATCCCTTCACATTCCCAGAGTCATGGATTGGGTAGGGACCACTGGGGGCCACCCAGTCCAACCTCCCTGCTCCAGAATATCTCCTGCAATTATCTGACCCCTCCTAAAACCCACACATGGAAGTTCCAGGAGCCCCCAGCAGCAGCAGTGCTGCGCTGACAGTGCCTGCTCAGGGCAGCCACCCTCACCTCGAGGCTTCTGTGCAAAGAAACACTGAAATACCTGCACATATTGCAAACTCTGGTGCTTTACACCAACCCTCAAGCAAGGATTAAACTGCAATCACCTGCTGTCTCTACCAGCCCCTGCCTGTGCATTTTGAGCTTTTATCAGTAATAATACGGAGTGCAAGACAAAAAGAATGCACAGAAGTGGGAGCAATTTAACGAGTGCTCCTAACAAAAAAAGGCAGAAAGAGCTGATGAGGTTCTGGCCCTCTGCTCTAAGAGGGCTGTAACCCGTGACCAGCTGAAGCTCACTAAACTTAAAGCACAAACCTCTCATTTACATGAACAATCAGATTGAAATAATCCAGCCATGCAAGCACCCACCCACCCTGGCTGAACACAAGCAACATTTAAAGGCAGCTAAATGACTTTTTAAAAATAACAGTTCAAAGCAGAACCCAGCAATGTAATTCCCCCCCTTGAACAAGCTGCTCCAGGTAGAGGCATTAATGCCACAGTGATCCCCCCTGCAGCCTCCTGTGCACAGACCAGGCACAGCAGGGCAGACACTCACCCAAATAATTTATTTGAGGATGCAAAATGCACAGGACACACTCACACACCCCCAACACGGTGTTCTGAGGACATGAGCTTGGTGCCATCCTGGCCATGATTTGTTCCACTGGCACTGGGAGCACATCAAACATTCCCCAAGCAGTGTGGGGCTGCCAGGCTGAGCACATCTCCCACCAAAGCAAGGCTCTGGGATAGTCACAGCCCCACCACACTCAAACACAGCTCTAAAGCCTCCAGAAGAACATCACTGTCTGAGGATTAAAGCTCTGAGATGAGTAACAATGACTTGCATTTGGATTTATCTCCTAGCTTCTCAAGTGCAGCATTTTACACATGACAAAGAAACCCACGCAGAAACCGAATACAAAAATAGACAGGCTGTGGAGATAAATATGGATATATCTGGGTTTGGGGTTTTGGCTTTTCTTTTTAATCTTAGAAATGAATTTTTAGTAATTCTCATTAGTGTTTAAGCCATAAAATAGCTATGGGAAAATCACAGTGGTAAGGTCTGATCTTAAGGAAAGGTGCCAACTCCATTGCTTCCCACTGTAACAATACATAAGAGATATTCTCCTTATCCAGATGAGTTTCACAAACATTAACCCTGGAGGTGCCAGGAGGAACAGCTGAGGTAGGTGTTGGAGTTGCCATTACAGGAGAAAACTGACGAGCACAAATTAAATGTCTGATTATCTACCCCATTATCTCTGGTCACATGTCAGCTGCTGATGTTTGCCCACGAACTGCAGAGCAAACTATGCCCAGCCCTGGCTCCCAGCCCACACTTTTGCACTGATCCCTGTGTAATTTAGAGCAGTCTGGATGCTCAGAACATTTATGAACAACCCCCTACCCAAGTTACACCAAATTTTATGTGCTCCAAGCTTCCAAATTTTATGAGCTCCATCCTGACCACCCCAGCTCCAGTAGCTGCCCCAAATGCCACCAAAGCCCAAAGGGGAGCCTTTCACTGCTCAGGGTGTTGGTTTTCTTTGATGAAATCACTGCATTGTTCCATCAGTCTTCAGTAAAAAAAAAAAAAAGCCAAAGCAGACAACTAAAAATAAAGTATGACCAAACCAAAATGGAAAATGTTTGTAGCAGAAGGAAAATAAGGGAAGAAACTCCCAGACAGCTCAGACTGAGGACTAATTCTTACTTTTTTCCAGATGTGTGGAGCACTAAGAAGTAACTATTGACTGTTTTCCTCCATTACTTGCACTAGAACTTGAAGATGCAAGCTGAAAACTATGTGTTACACTGCTGTAAACCCTGTAATTTATTCTCTGTGGGTTGGGATGTGCTGATTCAGATGGCTCCAGTCTCCAGCCACTAAACCCATGCTCAGGGCTGGCTGGCACAGGGACATCCCTGGGGATGAGCCATTCCCCACGCAGGGTCTGCTCCCATTCCTCTCCAACACTTGTTCCTCTGCCTCGAAACTGCCAGGATCCTATAAACAACATGGCCAACTTGAACATATTGACAAACAATTTCCTAATTGTGCATTTGCCTACCCCCCACCCACGGGGGGTCACTGAAGTGCAGCTTGCACAGAAATAAACGAGGACGGGCGCTTTCCCCATTTCTTCTTCCAGGCTTTGCCAGCTCCCTGATTTTGGGGAAGTTCTCCACCTGCAAATATCACAAGTGGAGACTCCCCAGAGGAGGACAGCACTGCTGTTTAGTGCCACAGCCCCTCACTTCAGAGGGGTGGAAGGGCAGTGTCACCCTCTGCACACAGACTGGGACAGTGACGGGTCAGCACCGAGAGCAAGAGACTTGTGCAGGGCTGTGGTGACAGCAGAGCCACTGCCACCCCCTGCACCTCCTCCCGTGCTGACACACACCCCTATTCCCACCCCAGAAACGTGGGAGACAGCGCTCTGGGCAGGAACACGGAACAGTTTTGTGCAGGCAGGGACTGCAGCCACCAAAGAGCTCAAACCCAGCGGTGAGGCACTGCTGGGCAAGGGAAGGGACAACCATCCTGCATCCCACCAGTGCCAGGACAGGAATGACAACTCTCCTGTTGGGAACACCAGCTCTGGGTGGGCACTGTCCTGGGGCTTGGGGATTACCCTGTTCTGTGCTGTGGGGGTCAGCCAAACCCTGCCTCTCTCACCCAGAGCAGCTGTGGCTGTCCCTGGATCCCTGGCAGTGCCCAAGGCCAGGCTAGACTGCGCTTGGAGCAGCCTGGGACAGTGGAAGGTGTCCCTGCCATGGCAGGGGTTGCACTGGATGGCCTTTAAGAGTCCCTTTCAACCCAGACCATTGTGGGATTCTCCCCTGCTGTGCCTTGGGAAATAACCTGGCAGTAGCCAGGCTTCAGTGGCTCAGAGAAATGAGCTCTGCAAGGACACGAGTTCCACGTTAAGTGCAACGAGCTCAGCTTTGGCACAACACGGAGAAATCCCTTCGTCTTTTTAACTTTCGCAATTGTGCTCCAGGAGCTCGCCAACAACCCCCAGCAGGAGAAAAAGGCACCATTATTTTTAGGCAGTGCAGTGTATTTCCACACCACACCATCCCGCTCTCTCCTAAACTTATTCCAGCACCACCCACGACTCCCCTAGGCCCAAAACATTTTCCTGTGCATAGTTTGTGCCCTGCAGCCAGCCATGCCCCGGGCTGGGGCCTGCTCCTGCAGGCACACACAGACCTGGCTGAGCTCGGCCCACGGGCCACGCGCTCCAGCTAGAACAGGCAACAAAGACTCAGTCAAATATGTTTTTCTAAAGCTGCTGCAGTCCAATGGAAACAAGATCAACCCTAAAGCCTAACTTTGCTTTTGGAGTGGGGCTGTTTTCTCAGCCAGGCATAAATGCCCTCATTCATCAGGACAAGTGGCCCAGTGTGGCCAAGGCAGGGACTGGTGCCCAGGGTGGCGGCACCGGGCTGGGCAGCGAGGCTCCCACCAGGGCAGGGCAACACCAAACCCACCCTGCTGGCCCACAGCACAGAGAGGCTCACTGAAACCTCCTGCAGCGAGCGCTGCACAGGCCCCAGAGAGCCCCAGAAAAGGGAGAAGAGAGGGAGAAGGACTGGGATAGCCTCCCCCTGGATGGATAAGAACATGAGCCCCGGTGCTTTCTGGAGTCTCCCAAAACACAGGGAGAGTTTCAGAGTCTGAATTGTGTCAGAAAAGCAACTTAGGGTGGTAGAGAACTTTTTCTGCAAAAGAAGACTTGGTTTTTTATTCTCTTTAACTTCTTGGTGTTGCTGCCAAAGAAAGATAGGAGCTGTCAGAACAACCAAAAACATCCATTGAAAATCCTCTTGTTACTCTGCATTTCACTGGCTGTGAGAGCCACCAACAGCTTTATAAATAAGCCCTGCTGTGAATAACTGAGCTAATATTCAACCCACCCTACACAGCAGTAAGGTCACTGATGAAATAAAGAACTGGCTGTTTACAGGACATCACAATTTGCATGTCAAACTTTAGAAAAATCACCACACCCGAGGCCTCTGAGAAACTTTTAAAGCTTAGTCTTCATAGGATCACCCCCCCTCAGGGCTGAGGGGTTTGCACAGGACTTGTCTCAGGCAGCTCCAGCAGCACCGAGGTTGGGATTAACATCTGGGCTGCAAAGACTGCACTCCTGTGCTTCTTTCAGGCTTACCCTCTGCTTCTGGTTCTAAACCCAGATCATAAATAAAATTATTTTTATCTTAATCGAATCCTCTCTTGGGGACTATTGCCAGTTTTTATTATATTGACTCTGCTGGGAACTAAGGGATTTCTTAGCTTTATTTTGGTACACTGATGATAAAAAGCGTTCCACGGTCCCATTCTGAGTTGTAATGAAAGTCCATGCAGGAATTCAGGCTCTCTAAACTATTTCCTCAGCCCAGAATAATTATGCAGTGTGAAATGCAGTAATTACTTGGATTACATGACCTCTCCAGGGGACCTGGCACGGCCAAAGGTACCACTTAACCCACACAGCTGTGTCCCTCTAAGAAACCAAGGCTTGGGGCTGGGAAACTATTTAAAAATATACAAAAAGTCGCTGTGAGGATGCACAATCATCAAGTGTCTCTCTCCACAGCTCCACGCCTGGAATGAGCTCTGCTGGAATGCCTGGCAGCTGCTCTTGGCAGGGAGCAGTGTCCAACAGCCCGGGGCTGTGCCCAGCCACACTCAGCACCCAGAGCCCAGCCCCTCCTTTAGTCCCTGGCTTTTCCCAGGTGGGCTCACAGACCACGCCAGCCTGGAGACAACAGACACTGAATCCAGGGCTTCATCCTGCCCTAACAGCCACCTTTTATCACCCCCCGTCCCCGCAAGTGATGCTTGCAGAATGCCAAGAACAACTGCTCAACTTCTGGATTTGGGAGACAGGAGAAACAGAAAATTATGACAGGCAAGCATTCAGAAGAAAAGCAGAATTTTTGAATTTTCACTCACTAAAAAAAGGTTTCTTTCCTATTCCTATTTCCTCCTGCTTGTAAATGAGACAGAAAACTCCACGTTCCTGGAAGATTTTTATGCAATAACCCTGTCACTTTCTTTTTGCATGTTCAGTATAAGTCTGAGGAAGAAGAGCCTACCTTAACAACCCTCCCAGGCTGCTGAGAGTTAACTCTGCAGTAGCAGGAGCCCAGCAGCAGCGCAGGCAAGCTCCAACACACGCACCTTGCAGCCTCACAAAACAAAAGTTTTATAAATCCCCCCGTACCTGATTGTCCTGACAGAAATGCAGTATTTCCACATCAGGTTCCACATGGCACTGCCATCCCCCTTCATGGCTTTGCCGGGGTGTTTGCAGAGGCAGAAGGATTCCCAGCAGCCAGGACAAGGCGGCACAGGCAGAGTCAGCCCGAGGCTCAGGCAGCAGCCCAGCTCTGATTCACCACTTCCAAGTGATTCCTCCGACCTCCACTCAAGTGAACTCCGAGGGAAGGCAGCTTTCCCATCTGAAGTCTCGGGTTACTCCTTTCTTCATGATTTATAAGATTCGGTGTTTACATTATTTGCAAGCCAGAAGAGATTATTAGAGGCTGTTCAGAAAGCTCCGTGTTACACTTGCTGCTCCAAGCTGCCAAGTCAGAAAGCCCTACCTAGGCAGCACCTGCAGAAAGTTATTCCCATTTACTCCACTTCAAAAAACGCCCCCCAGCCCAGTAACACTGCCCTAGAAAATCCCTTACGAGACCTGTAAGTGCTAACCCAGTACACACTCCACCAAATGCCTCGGGTTGGAGGAACCCTCAACTGTTTGCAGAATTTTTTGTGTACTGTAATAAACTTTTTGGTGCCAAAAAAAAGTAATGAGTCATTTTCCAAAGCTGGATTTGAAGGCACACAAAGAAGTCCTGGCTTCCAGTGGCGAGTATCAGCTGTGACACTCAGCCTGGAAATGACAGCAACAATAAAATGGCAAGATCTGCTTAAAAAGAAACCCCAAACCAACCAACCAACAAACCCTGGAAAAACCCCAGAAACCCCCAAAGCAACCAAAAAAAACCCCCAAAATAGATTATGTATGTGGAATTCTTTTGCTGTGCTGTGTAAGTTTAAACACACAGCATTTATTGCCAAAGGTTTCAATGAATTGAAGCCCCAGCACACACTCACATGGCAAAAGTTTTAGAAAGAAGTATTATTACTGCTGTTGTAGAGACGAGCCCTTTAAATCCTGCCCTGGCATCTCCAAGACCACCCTGAAAGTCAGAGCTGTTTCTCTGACAGATTAAAGTTCCCCAAGCCTTTGCCCAGCCCACACTCCCTTCTCTGCACAGGTCAACAGCACCATTATCAGGGGCCCTTCTGGACCAGGAACATCAGATACATGTTTATATTATAAAACTTAATTAAGCAAGAAACCAAGTTCACGCTGTTTCTTCACAGAGCAGAATCATTCTGTAATTAACTGTCTGTTTGCTGTTGCATAACTCCATTTTTTCCAAGGCCATTTTGTCCAGGGTCTGTAACTGTTCCCACTCTTTGAAATACATTCTGCTTTAGGAGTTCCTGATAATTGTTCCTGGAGCAAGCTATTGATGGCTCCTTAGGAAAAGTCACACCAAGTTCCACAGCACACTGTACATTTAAATCAGCTGGCTTAATGAAGGAAAATTACATTAGAAAACTTTTATACATCTGTTCCTAACATAATCACAGAAATACATTTCAATGCTGGAAAATGTTCAGGCAGCCCAGCTGAACCCTGTCCCTTCACTCCCTAATTTCAGAGATGAAGTGCCTACAGGAGAGATTTTCTGATTTTTGTACCCTGTACACTTGCAAGATTTCATCTGGCATAAATAAACCCATTATACAAAGAGTATAAAAGCAGTAGTTCCTTTTCTGTGCAGCACAGAGGTATCAAACAGCACCCTCAGTTGTGTCAGCTCCCTCTCTTTGAGCTCAATCCTGAGCCCTCAGTGTAATTGATGTATTTAGATTACACCCTCCTTGATTCCCCTGCAGTCCCAATATTTTGACAGCACCAACATCTGCAGGAATAGTGTTTTTATCTGTCTCTAAAGACAGATTCACTGGATGAGATCTACAAGAGAGCAGAGTTTTCATCACCTCCTTCAGCCATGTTTCTAAACTTTGTGCACAACCAGCAACCAAAGGAATTAAAACGACATGGGAACATCATGGGGCAGAGGTGAGATGCTGCAGGGGGACTGCTTTTGATTTGATTTGGTTTTTAAATCATTGCTGCAGCATTTCCCATGAAAACCAGACCATTAAGTAGTGTAGAGAGTATTTCAGCTCCTGAGCTGAGCTTGTCCACTGATTTCCCAGACCTGGACAAATCCAAGTAGCTTCTCCTCTAAGCAAGCAGAAAATATTACTATTATTATTATTGTTATTATTATTATTATTATTCTGTAGGAAATACATATCATTTAATACACATCCACAAAATGCTGCATACTGTGCAAATCACGTCATGAGCTAATATAAGTCATAGTTCAGTTGTGTGATTAGACCTCTGCTGTAAGAAAGTGCTATTTATTCTGCTGCAAATATCAAGAAAGGATTGGTATGAGATGCTCTTTGGGATGATATTTGAGGGGAATATTCAACCCCACAGCATCCTGCAGAGCCCGGGGAGGGCAGGGCCTGGCTGGATGTGCCAGCAGCACCAGGGAATAGCTGCTGATTTCTGTGAAGAACTGGTGATTAATCAAACCTGATTCTGTCTCTCACGCTGGGCTGCCTTCTCTAAAAGCAGCTCCTCCGGGGAATCATCACCTAGGAGGTAACAGAAGGGATGGCCAAGAGAAACTGGACACATCAGCTGTTTGTTAGTAGCCAGAAAAACCTTACTGAGGAACAGAGGAGCTTTTGCAGGAGCAGTGAGACAGTGAGCCCTTTTGTCTGGCTGTTTACTTCCCTCTCCTTTGTTCCCAGCCACACCACCATGCCCCAAACAAGGCACACATTTGCATATCAAGTGATTTCACTGTTTTTGTGTTTGCTTTCTCTTCAGGACAACCAGGATGAGCCCCAGCGCTGCAGGGGCCACTTGGTGCCGTGTCTGCCCTGGACGTGGATTTTCCATTTTGTGCAGCCATTACAACCTCTTGTCACCACTCCGGTGACACTGCAGTCCCACACTCACACAGGTTGGGAGCCCGTGGGCTGTTTGGAGCCTGGCTTGCTCCTCCCTTCTGGGTGTGGATGAGAACTTCATCACTTATCTCTTCCCCTCGCAATAGAACAGATTCCATTCGCAGCACATCACTGCACCCACCCCGAGCTCAACTCCCTGCACGCATTTTCTCATTTGCTGATTTTTTTTTCTCCCTGGAAACCTTCACTAGCTCTGCCCTGCTTGCAAGAACCCACAGCAGCTCTCCCTCTCCGCAGCCCTGTGTCTGGACCCATGACAGTACCCCATGTAACACAAGCTCCTGAGTCCTCCCAACTTCCAACAGGAAGGTGCAAGGAGAAGTTGTGCCTCCTTCCAAAATTTCTTCCCACTTCAGGGCTGCTTTTTCCAAACCCAGCATCACTAGTGGCCACGCCTTGCACCTGCATGCTGCTGCCTGTAAAACAGGGGAAGTGACTCTCAGCTTCGCAAAAACATTTTGCATCTCTTCTAGGAGGAAATCTTTAATTCCAACAGCCACAACCACTAACTCAAAGATAATGCTGTGGCTTTTGGGAGCTGAGCACAGCGTGGAGGCAGCTGAAGGTGGGTCCCCCTGAACTGCAGGGTCAGCAGAAAGGCTCTGCTCAGCTGCTGGGGCTGCAGGGGAGCTGCAAATGCTGATGCAGGAGGGTTTGCACCAAGGCAGCCTGGAACACCAAGACAGACACACAGCTTTGGTTCTGCTGACTGGGCACAGGAGCAGGGAGCTGCTGCAGGGCAGGGAAAACAATCGGAAGAATCAATATCACAGAAATGCTGGGAATAAAATCACCAAGTTTGTCAAAGCCCTCAACTTGGCCACTGCCAAGCACATGCCACTCATTTTAGGGACAATAATGGGATTCTGCCAATGGTCTTGATTCCTAAGGGAGCCCAGAGCAATGGAGAGCAGTTAAAAATCCCTGAAAACCCCAGTGTTGGGGGGTGGGGAGGGAAGAAAAGGCAGAATAGAAACACAGAATCATTTAGGTTGGAAAAGCTCTCGAAGATCATCAAGTCCAACCATTGCTCAGCACTGCCAAGGCCACCATTGATCCACGTCCCCAAGTGCCACATCCACACATCTAAATCCCTCCAGGGATGGGGACTCCACCACTGCCCTGGCAGCCTGTTCCAACCCCTTCAGTGAAGAAATTTTTCCTAATATCCAACCTAAAACCTCCCCTGGCACAGCTTGAGGCCATTTCTGAGGAACGGGAGTCTTTTAATCTATTTTCTAATTTTCACACTGGAAACAAAGCTGCTGCAGGCAAAGACACCACAAGGGACATATATCACTCTAAGTATTTAAAAATGCTGGAGCTGAGGTTCCTTTACAAGTTGTAGGTGGAGTGTTACTTTTAAATGCTATTAATAGAAAGGTAGGGCTTAATCTGAAGTCTCACACACCATCACTCTCCCCCCTCTGGAGATCCATTCCTGTTTGGCAGCAGAGGATAAGCAGAGAGCTTGGTGGGTATGAGAAGGGAGAGCAAAGCAGCACCCAGGACAACAGATCTGATTTGGTTTTGGATAAAGCTGCATGACCTGGATGGCAGCATCCCCTCACCCACGGTGTGTGAGGCGATCAGAGTGCTGCCCTGCACCCAGGCTGAGCCTAAGTGAGCTCAGCACAACATCCCTGCCACAGGGAATCTGCCCTGCTGCAGCCCTCAAGGGTGAGGAACACAACTTGCCCGTTTCTCTGAAGTTTCTACCACAATGAAATGGTCCCAAGCCAGGATTTGACAGCATTTCTGTCCTGATGTACATTACATTTGTAGGTCGCTTGACGAAAGGAAAATGTGACTGCTGGAGCCAGCCTGCTTTGGGTTGTCAGTGCAGTCCCAGACCTATTTTTAACCTAGGTAGCACTCCCTTTCTACAACAGCTATTACCAATTAAGGATTGCAAGGAGCTGTACAAATAGATGGAGTTTAAATTTTTATCCAAAAAAGCATTCTGGCTTTTTGGACTACTTGGGGCATCTTTAAACCTTCAACCTGCAATAAGCCAACATTCTGACTTAGGAGTTTTTAATAAAATATCTTCACCACATATTCTTCCCAGCCTTTGCTGCATTCTCTTCCATTCCCTTTGAAACCTGCTTTGCTGATTTTTCACAAACATTCCTAAGGAAATGCAAACCCCAGTGTTTCCTGGGACACACACATGCCAGTCCTGCTGGGGAACAAAGCCAGCCTGGACTTGGCATTTTGATAAAGGGCATCTCCCCTCACCCCCAAAAGACTGGAGAGTTTGGGATCCTTGGCAGAGCCCCTCCAGCACCCTCCAGGCTGCAGCTTCTGAGAGACTCCTGGGATGTCTCCAGGCCACCACCGGGCTCCCTGTGCTGTGAATCAGTCTTGGACAACGATCAAAGGGAACTCAGAAAGCTTCCAATTCCCCTCTGCAGGGCACGGAGCCAGAGGCACAATTAAAATGTGACTGCTCCAGGGGCTGCCCATCAGCTGCATCCAAATACAGGAGAGACTGGAGAGGGAAAGAAAAGCCTGGCAAACTCTGTGTGCTCCAGGGATCCAGCTGAAGGGCAGGAACCCCCAGCACAGGCACCTCAGCTCCAAAAAATCCCAGCATCAGCCTTCAAAGCTGTCTGTGGAAGGTTAAAATCTGTGCAAGAGTGAGCAAGGGAGAACCTGAGGCTCACAGATGGCTCCTGGGTGAGAGGGAAGGGGGTGGAGAAATGGAAAGTTTTAGGAAGCCTGGAGAATTGATGTCATGAAGACTGCAGAGAGGCAGGGGAAAGGTGGGAAAAGGCAGGGGAAAGGCAGGAAGGGAAAAGGCAGGGGAAAAAGGCAGGAAGGGAAGAGGCAGGGGGAAAAGGCAGGGGGAAAAGGCAGGAAGGGAAAAAGGCAGGAAGGGAAAAGGCAGGGGAGAGGTAGGAAAAGGGAGGGAAAAAAGGCAGGGGAAAAGGCAAGCACACACACAAAGAACTGTCAGATCTGAAACCCAGCTTAACCCAGTTCTAGCACTGGTCCAGGGAGAGGCATCACAGCCCAAGGGATTTTGCAGGGTTTTGCTCAGCCGTGCCCAAATCCCACTGCACACCTCCGTGAAACCAGAGGGGAACCAGGCACACCAGAAGTGTGAATTTCAGGCATGTGAGCAATGAACACCTGCACAAAGACTCTTTCAGACACAGAGAACCATTAATGACATTGCAAGGAAGGCTTCCACCAGATTAGCAGGTATTTGGTGTATTTTCATTTAAATTTCTCAACTCGGAATCACTTCCCTGTGCACAGAGAAATCCTCTGACGGCTTTTAAGGCATTTTTGCTACTTTGTGCGTTTATTTGAGGGTTTGCTGCTAATCATTTTTATGCTGACTGTGGGGATACTGCAGCGTGTGCTGTTTGCAGGCTGTACTTCCAGAGGGGGTGGATTTGGGAGGTGGGGGAAGCTCTCAGCTGCTCTGCAGCTGCAGCAGCCTCGCCAAAGGATCCTCTGGAGAGGGAGCTGCTCCACAGGCACATGACTCAGCCCTGCTCTGGATGAAGTCACTGTCAAGTGAAAGCAAACTCTGTTTGTTTCTACCAATATATATGGTGAACTCCAAACGCAAGTTCAAGGCAAAGCTCCAGCAGTTCTCCCCACCCACTTTGCTTTTGCTTTGTTTAAGACGCTGCAAAGGAGCTCAGTTTAAGTGACAGCGAGGAGATACACAAACCCACTGACATCACCGTCCAGCACTGGGCAAAAGCAGCTCCCTGCCCTCAGGAACCAGAACTTCAAGGATTATTCCCCTCACTCCCTGTTCCTCAGGTTTGTAATGAGTATGCAGCCATCACCTCCAGGAATATGGGATTATAGGACTGTATATAAGTTTTCCCCCCTTCATTAAATCTGCTTTACATTATATCTGTAAATAATGAATTTAATTATGTGTGACCCATGGCCAAGGAGTTCTTTACACCTTTTTTTATGCCCTTCCCTTATAGAGAGCAGCAGCTCTGCTCTGTGTCAGTTACCCAACACATCTGAAGCCACCTCACACAACCCCAGAGCAGAGTCCATGGTGGCAACACCAGAAATGAGGAACAAAGCCTCTCAAAGCACATTCTTTTTAACAGAGTTAACCTACACGACAGCCCTGACATAGATCATTTCAAGCCCGTGTGCTGTCTTTGAAACAGCATCTAAATTAAGGCTGGCAACTCCTTTCATGGCTTCAAATGCCACACATTTTTCTAGGATAAGAGAGTGGGAGAGAGGATGAGCACAAAGCTGCAGGTGCCCTGCAGAGTGCAATATCAGAGTGGCTTTAAGTAGCTTCTGACACTCAGATACTCTGATATTCCAGGGTGGCAGCAATAAGCTGCTCCTAACAAGCCAATTCATGAAAGCATTTTCATTTTTAATCAACACTGAAACATCCTCATGGGAATGAATCATATACCTAAATACAGACCTATTTTGCCCAGAGATGGGCTCAAGCACATGATTCAACCTATCCTGAAGCAGGATGCTGGAACTGTGAGTCCCAGCTGAAGGCTGCAGAAACAATTCCAGCTAATCCCTGGCTTCAAAGAGCCAGCCACCTCTCACTTGGCTTATTCCACTGGGGTGGCTCATTACAAATGGCCCTAATTGCTCTGGAAGGGACTCGTGCCTCCTCTAGAGAGACCAAACTGATGAAAGAAAAATTGAAAATGACAAGAAATAATTTCAAAACGGTTTTGTTTGCAGAACAAGGCATTCCAATAAAACAGCCTTTACAAACTTGGCACTTGCTTTATGTTTTTTGAAATGCTCCTGTTTTAGCCAGAAGAGAGAAGACATTCTGGGAGGAAAAAATCTGTAGATTACAGCTGCCCTCGGTGCCAGTCTCACATTTCCTCACCTTCTGCTTGATCTTTAATGCAATGCTAATGGTAACAATTTCTAGCCTGGGCCATTACCCACCAGCTGGCAGCAGCATAGCATGAAGCTTTCCCCCCGGCTAAGGAATATCTTCACTTTCACATGCTAAACCTGGGGTCACATGCATTTATAATAATCCTGGAAGTAAAGCATGAGATGTTCATCCTGCCAAGCTCACAGGAACCTGACAGCAATTTGCTCATCTCACACTTTAATCTGCCACAGAAACTCGTCTCAGCACCCTCAGTGTTTGTATTTAGAGGGTACCAAAAGCAGCCCTCAAGTGAGGGGTTCTGACCAAAATGGACTCAGTGTTATTGGCAACGGAAGAGCACTGAAATCTCATTTTCATGAATGACTGAATTACCAAACATTTCTTGGAGCAGGTTTCTACCCCAGTCCCCTCAGTTTGCTTTATGCAATTTGCTGACACTTGGATAAATCAGGCTGCTGCTTTATAAACACATTACTGGGGGCACAAGCACTGTTACCTTGCAGTAACTTTGTTTTGTGAATATACATGGGATGGGCAAAGTCCTGGCTACCACAGGTGCTGCCAAATTCAAGGAACGAACTGCAAGTGTGGTTGGTGGATTTCTCCCAATTTCCCCTTCCCCTGGCTGTGTTGAGAGAACAAACTCCAGAGAAGCTCTCTCTGTACACGTGGTGTCTGCCCTTACCTGGCATTTCTTTAGGAGTGCCACACGCCCAGCTTGCTATTTTGGAGCTGGATTTTTTACCCTGTATACAAAAATAAACTTGAAAACTTGTCCTAGTTTTCCTTTCTCCCATCACCCAGGCTCAGTGTTTCCTTGCAGTGCCCCAGCTGGCACTGCAGCCACAGCCAGGGAGGGGGAATGGCTCATTTTCCTCCTCCTCCTCCATCCCTCCCAGCCCCACGACTCTGGGCAGTGGGGCCACCACAAACCCCAACACACCCTGCAGAGAATTCTCTTCAAGCCCATGGATTTCCCTTCCATGGAAGTGGACCCCAGAGCAAGATAAAATTATACCAAAAATCCAGGCCAGGCAGCAGACCCAGAACCACTGAATCATTAAGGCTGGAAAAGCCCTTGAAGATCATCGAGTCCAACCATTCCCTCAGCACTGCCAAGGCCACCCCTGACCCGTGTCCCCAAGTGCCACATCCATGTGTTTTCTGAACATTTCCAGCAATGCAGACTCCATCACTGCCCTGTTCCAATGCCTGACACTCTTTCCATGAAGGAATTTTCCCAATGTCCACCCTGAGCCTCCCCTGGCCCAGCCTGAGGCCGTTCCCTCTCCTCCTGTCCCTGTTCCCTGGGAGCAGAGCCCGACCCCCCCGGCTGTCCCCTCCTGGCAGGGACTTGTGCAGAGCCACAAGGTCCCCCCTGAGCCTCCTTTTCTCCAGGCTGAGCCCCTTTCCAGCTCCCTCAGCCTCTCCTGGGGCTCCAGCCCCTTCCCAGCTCCGTTCCCTGCCCTGGACACGAACCCACAAGAAATCCCTGAATAATAAAACCTGGAAAACACAGTTGGACATCCCACCATGGAGCAGCAAGTCACAGCTTCCAAAGCAACCAGGAACATTTTGCACAGCTCTGGCACTGACTGCAACTGAAAATCAGAATCAGGCAGTGCACAGAAGGAAAGAGCACAGTCACTCCATGGAAATGTTACCCAAGTCCTGTTTTGGTTCTCTTACCTCACTTTATACATAAAAATAGGAAATATATACACGGGGCACACACAAAACCACCCCACTGCCCCTGGGCTCTTTTCCAAGAGCATTTTAAACAATTTACAATCACTAATAAAAAGTAATTGAAAGTCTCCAGAAAGTTTTTTTCTTTCTTTTTCAGATGAACTTCCTTGCATTTAAGGTTTGTTATTCTGCAGCACCTGCTTTTCACACTTGTTTGTGCTTTAACCAAGAAATTATTTTGTTTCAAATGTGAGGAAGTCACAACTTTCCTTCAGTTTTCTTTTCTTCTCAAAAAGATGAGAACAAACTGCCTCTATGTGACACTGAAGTGCTTAAGGCCTGGTTTTAGTGCTGCTCATGCAGCCAGAAGATTCAAGCACATCCAGGTTGTGATGGCAAGTAAATTAATTCTCTGGAAGGAAATAAATGGGCAGCCCTATTGCAAGGGTTTCCATTAGGAGATGTAGAATAACTCCCCAGTAATTAATTTCCCACAAAGCTGGGATTTTGCCAGGAATCCAAGACAGAAAGCTCGAGTTTAGTACTTATTTGTATCAAAAGAATCTGGCTACATTTCTATTATTTTATATGGTTTCTCAGCAAGGAAAACATCACAATGGGCTGGGACTAGGTTGGGAAATTTTTGGCTTGGCAGTGGAATCCATGAAAAACTGCAAGGAGAGGAGAATAAAGCTATCTTTTGAAACTTCACAAGCCAATGGTCACAGATGAGGGTCCCGTGTTACTCAATGCAGAATGTGCGGGGCACCCCTGAAACCTTGAAAAAGATTGGAACACTTCCCTTTTCCAGCCTTCAGCTGCTGCATGAAAAATTCAACTGCAATTAGCATTTAGTACAAAGCACTTTCTGTAGGCTGACAATAGGTAGCCAGGGCAGAAAGTGTACGTAACAAGAACGGAATCCTATTTTAGAGAATCGCACGGGTTTTGTTCATAGTGAAGGGATCCCCACTTTCCCCCCAGCAAATTCAAACCCATCCAACTCCCTCTGCTCAGCAGCGTAAATCAAGAGCAAGGAAAACGAAGTGTAGATTAAAAAGCACCAGGGTAAGTTCAGGGACACGTTAAATGGAATTGCTTATTTTGCTGTTCCATTAAATAGGCAAGCTCAGTGCATCTGACACCCAGACCTATTCTTTAGATCACCATTCACCATCAATCGTTTAAGCTGGGTGTCAGACCTGCCTAAGTGAAGTGCCCACTGCTCTGACTGACTCTGATGTGCACTTTGTGCTGGGAGGGAGAGGAAAGATGAACTATTATATTGCTAAATATCCCGGGGAAATAAAGGGTTTTCTCTGCATTCCATAAATTCCCATGACATTTCAATTAATCTGCCATTGTTGTGTACAGTGTGGACACTAGCATGAGCTACTGTGCCTAAGGATAAAATAGCAGGGAAGAAAAAGTCCTGAGTCTTAGGTGATGTGACCTAAAGTAGAGGTTAAAACCAAACAGCACCCTCACCTTCACATCTGCATGCACAGAGACAACAGCAGCTGATAATAAAAGCAATTAAAAAAAAAAAAAGCAGCTTTACAATCTTTGTCACAAGTTCTCATTAATTGCCTACCACTCCCTTCTCCCAGGGAGCAGAACAGCGAGGAAAAACCCTGGTGGCATCATGTGCTGAGGAGCATTGCAGAGTTAACGTTTTCTTACCTTTTATAGAAACCATGGAGAGGCTGGAGACATAAAAACTGCCAGTAATCCAAGCAGAAGGCCTTTAACTTCAGCATTTTCCAGCACTCCTGCCGCCGCCACCGTGGTCTGCAGCGGGCTTTTAGCGACACGAGACTTTTTTGTTATGGTTTGAGTGACTGGAGCGCGGTGCAGCAGCAGCCTGGTGTCCCCATCCCGGCTGGGGGATTGCCCTGGAGGCCGGGGCAGCCCCGCAGCCGGCTCAGCACCTGCAGCCCCCGCTCATACAAAGAGGCAGGCGCACAAAGGACGCGAATTCATGGGCGCTCTTTGATCCCGCTTGCCGTTTATTTCTCCCAAAGCCCCCAGTCCTACCGGGATCACTGGTATTACACAGAAATCCCACTTCTCCTTTCGGCTGTTTTAGGCCGTTCTGAAAGCCCCCTGGACAAACAGCGTGGATAAATCCCAGCTGCGGGCTTTGATGGACCCTTGGAAAGCATCCTTAGAGCTCCCAGAACTTCGGAAAATGCAGGCAATTATGTCGCTGGGCTCTGACAGCACTGCCCGGTGCCCAGAGCAGAGCTGGGATCTCAGCACACGGGGCTGCAGGCGTTTGCCCTTTCCCTTGTCCCCCCCCGTTAATCAGCCCCTCCTGTCCCAGCACATCAGCTCCATTGTCTGCGGCACCTCGGGAACGGGGGGCTTCTCCTGAGGGGAGGGGAAAGGAGCGGAAAAAAGGAGAAAGGAAAAAAAAAAAAAAGGCAGGCAGGAGCTCAGACCCTCCCGCTCACACACCAGATTGTGCTTATCTGGTTCCCAACGCGCTTTGCCAGGGAGCGCAGGGGGGAGGATGAACCAACCCCGAACCGCGGGGCGGCAGCGGGACAGCCCCCGAGGCGCGGGCACGGACGGACGGACAGAGACACAAACGGACAGAGAGACAGCCGGACAGACAGCCAGACTGCCGGCGGGGACAGCCAGCCCCTCCGGGGAATCCCGGCGGAGCATCCCGCGGGATCCCGGCAGCCGCAGCCGCTCCGGAGCCAGCCCCGAGCCGCAGGCAGCGGCTGGGAGCTGCTGGGGATGACAGGATTAGCCGCGTTTGCTATCGAAACCTCTGCTAGGCACCACAAAAGCGGGCTGCTTTTGTTCTGAGAAGACAGGAGCACAAATTTTTGAAAATTTCTATCTTTTACCATGGCCCAGTTGTACCAACTCCCTCCCCTCCTCCTCCCTCCTTCCTCTCTATCCCAACGTGAACTGCCACGGGGAGAATCCTGGAATGGAACCACTCAAGGCAGGGTTATGTTAGAGATTAGGTGGGAATTCCTCCCTGTGAGGGTGCTGAGGCCCTGGCACAGGGTGCCCAGAGCAGCTGTGCTGCCTCTGGATCCCTGGCAGTGTCCCAGGCACTGGGGCTTGGAGCAACCCACCTGGAATAGTGGGAGGTGGCCCTGCCCACGGCAGGGGGATGGAATGGGCTGGGCTTTAAGGTCCCTCCCAACCCAAATCAGTCTGGGATTCTATAAATCTCCTGGGATGAAAGAGACCCACAAGGATCATCAGTCCAACCCCTGGCCCTGCACAGACACCCCAACAATCCCACCCTGGGCATCCCTGGCAGTGCTGTCCAAATGTTCCTGGAGCTCTGGCAGCCTCGGGAATGTCCCCATTCCCTGGGGAGCCTGAGCAGTGCCCAGCACCCTCTGGGGGAAGAACCCTTCCCTGATCTCCAGCCTGACCCTCCCTGACACAGCTCCAGCCGTGCCCTGGGTGCTGTCCCTGGTCAGCCAGGAGAGATCTGTGCCCATCCCTCCCCTTCTCCAGTCTCACAGGATACTCTGAGTTAACAACAGCACAGAACTGCTCCATTGCAACAAACACGACTGGCACACGAGAACTTCAACAGCAATTTATCTTAAAAAAAAAAAACCAAAAAACAAAAATTGCTGCTGTTGTTAAATAAGGAGTGTCCTGACAGAGACCAATGCTTGTGTCCCATTTGCTGTAAGTTTACTCTTCCAGCAACCATAATTTGGCTGTTTCTCATTCTGTTTCATTTCTGCAAATCACTCACAGGAAACACCTAGCCTACAGCTTGCACTACTGTCAAACAGGTATAGAGGAACTTAAGAGTTCAACAGTCACAGCAACAAAAGCAAAAGCAGAATCTAATGAAATGCTTCAAAACCACTCTGGCACTTGGACAAGTGTTTAAAACAAGAGCAACAACCAACCAACCAAACAAAAAACCCGAACAAACCAACAAACCATAAAACACCCGCACAATCCCATCCCCAAAAGCCACAAGAATTTTAACGCTGTGTAGAAAATACGCAAAGGAAACCAAACCCCTAAGCCTCAACCTGAGGCTCTTTTCCACGTGGACCTATCTAGTCCCCCAAGTGCCTGGATAATAAGCTATATTTAGGGATCTATATAAGCTATATTTAGGGGTTCTGGTTTTACTCATTGTCACTGTGCAGTTGCAGAAGTGCCTTGCATCTTCTTAGGAAACTGCTTTGTGTAAATTTAATTAAATCAAATTATAAATATATTTGAGTAAGAACTGACAGTTTCTTTAGTGAAGTGATCAGTGGGTTATGCTTAAACAGGGTCAAACTTTGTGCGGTATTTCCCTAAAAACACCTTGTACAGGCCAGGGCAGGTGGTGGGATGACCAGATCATGATAAAAGAAGCTTGCAGGGAAAAAATATGCTTGACTGGGGCCTTTAAAAAAATAATTTCTTGTGAAGATTCTCTTTCAAGTACCCCTTTCCTTGTGCTGCCTGCACTTATTTGCTGGGATTTCTTTCAGAGCAGCACCAGAGCTGGTGACTCCTAAGCAGACACAACTGGTTGTCTGTGAGAAGCAACATCCCCCCCACAATAGAAAACAATGCCCAAATCCAAGCCTATTTATCTTCCTGGACTCATATTCCCTTGGGCTTCATTAGCTTGGCAATTTGCAAATCACTGATGCCATCACGGTGAGGATATTTAGATTTTCTTATCAAAAATCTTTCATCTCTGCTTTTCATCCCCTGTTCTCCAGGGTAGTTTTATCTGAAGAGGAACTGAGGGAAGACCCTGGAGACCCAGTGGCTGCTGGTGAGCCCCAAGCTCCTGGCACTGCCTCCTGCCTTGGGTTTGGCACTGCCAAGATGGTAACGGGAAATCCTTTCTCCTTTGTTTCCATGAAAAAAAAAAACAGCACAAGAAAAAAAAAAAAAAGAGAGAAAAGAAATTGAGTTTTCCCTGTTGTAACATTTTTGTGTCTGGATTTTCTACATTCCAAGAAAAATAAAAGGAAAAAAGAAAGAAAAAATGGTTACGTCCCATAACCAAGGCCAGCTATTCCCAGGATCAAGAAAAAAGGGGAAATTCAGCCCAAGACAAGTAAACTCAGGAGACGCCAGCCAAAGACTTGATCCTGAAATGAGACTTTTCAGGAAACTTGCCCTTTGTCTGTTCACATTGCAAAGCAATTTCTTTCTCAGTATCATATCCTTTCCAGAAAAAAAAAATCCTACTTATCACCTTAATTATCTATTTCTAAGCAGTGGGCTTGGAGCATAGGAGCCATGTACCCATGGATTTCCTGACAGCATCCCACACCGATTATCCCACCCTGCGTGCAGAGAAAATGCTAATGAGCACTTTTGCAAATGAAAAGCCCTATGCTAGCGCCACGTTCTTCATTTTCACTTGTCTTCCAGAGGAAAACAACAAAGGAAATTAAGCTTCATCTCACGCTCAGCCGGGATATAGAACTGGTTCTTTCAGAAAGGCATTTACTGAAACCTTTGACTTAGAATTCCCAGGCCTGACACAAGTAGGGATTTTTGGATGTGCTGCAGCTCCAGCCGTAAGCAGTTTGCTGAGAATTTCTGCAGCCACTCAGAGTTCAGCCTCTGACAAGGCTTTCAAAAACAGCCACTAAAAAAAGGGCCAAGTGGAAATCGAATGTTGCACCACCTCCTTTTTTAGGGGTGGTTTTCTTGCCAACCCCTGGAGCTCTAAAGCTGAAGGAAAACAATCCACTGAGGGATAAAATAACCCCAGCATGAAGCCAGTGCCTGCTGGGGTTCCTGTACTGCTTTCAAAAGCTGGGCAGACCAGGAAAATTGACTTGTCTGGTGACAATCTTTCACAAAATACTAATATTGAACTACTGTTGTTTACTTAGTTAAACTTTTAGAGTGATATGCCAGGAAAAACCCTGAAAAATATTTCACTCCCCCAGAAAAGCAGTGTATCCCCCTATTTAGGTGGAGCACAGAAACTGTAGTTTCTGTAGTAACTGTAGTAGTTAAACTGTTTTCCACAAGTCTTTCAAGACTCCAGGGTGAAATACTCAACTGGCCACACACAAAAAATTCATGGTAGCCATTCGTGTATTGTGGAGTTCAGGAATTTCACGGGACCCAGGCAGTGTGGATCCCATATCCAGCCATGACACCCTGCACACACCACATTAAAAAGTCAGGGAGTACAGAGCAGGGGTACAAAGCAGGGTTTGGGCAAGCAAAGAGATGCCGAACTTCTTCCTGGAAGGCGTGGAGGCCTGGCTGCTCCCAGGACAGCAGAGCACACAATGCTCTGGCTGCTGTGCGGCCACTGAAGGGCAGTGAGGGGCCTCCACATCAGAGCTGGGGGGAAAATCCCTGGGCTGCACAAGGAATAAGGCAAATTTTGATGTCCAAGGCTCTGGCAAACCAGGTGTCCCTCCCCGTTCCTTGCAGGCATTGCTGGGTACCACCCCTGGAGCGTCTCTGCCCCACCAGGGCAGGTGGAAGAGCTCATACAGAGCCCTCGGGCTTGGGGACACCCTGGGGACACCCCAAGGTGTTGGTGACAGGCTCTGCAGAGATGCCCAGAAAGTTAGGACATAAATCAAGGTCTCTTCCTTCCATATTGACTTGAAGGGCAGCTCTGCTGCCTAGAAACCTTCCAGAAACTCAAAACAAAGCTCTTTGGCTTCAGCCAGCTCTCAGAGTTCTGCACTCCCCCACAGAGGAATTCCAATCACCATTTGATCCTACCCTTTATTTTTGGTTATTAAGCCACTCAGCTGCCAAAGTATCCATGGAGAAGGGTAGGAAGAACTTTGCTGTTCTCTTGATCCTGACTGTCCTTTCTTTCTACACATCTGTTCCCTGGGCTCACACAACCACTGGCTGATCAATTTGCTACAGAAGATGACAAATCCACCCCAAATATCTGCAGAGCTCAAACATTTCAATTTCCAGCTCATTTGGAGCAGGCCTGGCAATTCAACCCTCCAGAAGGGCCACACTAAAATTTTGATATTAGGAAACAAAATATTTTCAGACGCCAGCTGAAAGCTGACGGAGGCCAACTCAAAATATCCAGAATAAATCCTGTGCAGGCTATGAAAGAAATTGTGCCAACCAATATATACACACATAAAATATGCCAAATTTTACATATTTTCCTCCTTATAATGGACATAAGCAAATTTTTCACATTAACTTTTACTCTTTCCAGCACTGAGGGGAAATATCCCTTGTGACGGGGACAGGAAATTTGTGAGCAGGCAAAATGCAAAAAGAGTACCCTGACTAGGAAAAATCTAGGAAAGAGTGCCCTGACAGGACACTGGGTGAGCCATGTAAATTGGTACACCCCATTTTCTGGGTTGTTCAAAGGCCAATTTGCTCAACAGGTTCATGAGAACACATCCAAGTAACAAGAAGTCTTCCATTATCTTTCATCATACTTAATAAGCAATGGCCTTAATTCTGTCTAATTACAGCTCAGAACAGGCTTATTGGACCTGCTGAAGTGAACTAGGTATCACATACTCTTCCCTCTATAACTATTTAACACTAGGAAAAATTCTCAGTATTGTCTGATAAAATCTCAAACGTTTTCTTCAGTTTTTCCTTTGTGATTGTTTTGCTCCAGAGTTTTTAAACTTCACAAAATTATTCAATTTGTAGTTAAGGAGTGGCATTTTTACATCCTTCTCTGGTAACCCCCAGGTATTATTTCAGCCCAGCCCTCAACATTCAGAACAATTTATTGCATGCATCTAATTCTTCCATATTCCTCAGTGATACCCTCCCATGGAAGAAAAACCATTGCAATAAAATCTATTTCCAGCCTGCAATAAAGGTGGCAGCAATACCTGGCTCTGATAAATCACACACCAGCAACACGATGCTCTTGTTAAAATAGATTTGCAGAAGAGCAGAGCAGGGGGAAGTTGGGATTTTTCCTGCATTGTCCTGCCAGACAAAGGCCCAGTGTTCCCATCACACTGGGAATGGGACAAAAGTACAGTGGGGACTGAACATGGTCCAGTGTTGCTGTGCTGAGGACAAAGGGAGTATCACAGCAGAGGGGGTGGCTGCTAGGAAATGGCAACAAGGCAAATGCTTCGCTTTCAGAAGTCCTTACACTGGATAATAATGGAAGATTAATTACAGAGGGGCCTTAATTTGAATAAGGTTAAACAGAGCAGCTCCCACTGTTGTGTTCAAGCAAGGTTCAAATGACATCATGTGGGAAAAAGTCACATCCTCAACCCAGAACATCTCCAAAGGAAGACTTGCACCAAACCAGCTGCCACTTTGAGAGGGAGGGACTCTGCCCCACCTTTCTCAAAGGAAGTCTGTGCCTTTCATGCACTTTTCAGGGTGTAGGGATGAGAATAAAAGATGCAAGGTACCCATTTGATATGCAGTTATGCCAAGCATTTCTTTCTGAATGGAGTGATCAAAGTAAAATCCCAGCTCTGGCAGTGCCTCCTGTGACAGAGCTCTCTGAAGGGTGGGTGCTTTTATCAAAATGCTGAGCAACAGAAACAGGAGTGACATCTCCACACAACTGTCCCCCAGAGCAGCACAGACCTGCCAGGACAGGCAATATGAAGGTTATAAAAATCTGAGAGAGAGGTGGTTTGTGCACAGACACACCTTCTGTCCCTCCCCTGTGTGATCCTCCGAGAACAAACCCAGGGCTTGAAGCTAGAACTGAATTTCAAGTTGGAAATCCCAGAAAAGAGCGAATGACCCACTCTCAGGAATATCCAGCTATTAGGTCAGTGCCTTTGCGGGCTGTGCATTGCAAGATAAAGTTGTGTGATGTGCAGAACAGAGCATTTCTGTCAGTTCAAACCTACAACTACCAGCTATGATTGCTACAGTACCTGAGTGGGTCAGTTGAGATGCTGCTTCCTGTTTCCAGGGAAGTCCTGAGGTGACAGCAAAAGAATAAAATTATAAAGCATTAAAGTATAAACCAAATTAAAAGCATGAGCTATTCAAAAATTCTATGCCTTTAAATATCAACAACTTTATATTCTCTTCCTTCCTACTGACATTTCGGAGTACTTAGCATGCCATTAAACATGAGAGTAAATAAAAATACCCAAACAAAAAACCCATCACCCTTTCCTAGATTAGAGAAGAGGGAATTAGAGAAACATTTGTTTGAATAAGTCACAATCTGATCAATTTTCAATATTCTGAAAGCACTCCATCCTTCTGTATCTAAGTGAGTGATTTTTACACTCTGGGGCTTTCTGCTCTCTACCCAAAGAGGCAACTGTGGAGTTGCCCTGCAGAATTATTGCAGCACAAAGTTCAGGTAATTGTAAGGACTGAGGAAGTTCTCTAAGTATGTAAAATTTTGAGCAGCAATATTTAACATGCAGTGTGGCAGTGTGGTGAAATTACCCTTGCTCTCTCCGAGCATGACTCCAGGTTTATTATAATAATATATATATATATATAATAGAGTTATATTTTTAGGGTGAAGCCAGTTTTTTTTTTACACAGGCTGTAATAAAACATCAGCCAAAACCCCATCATTTTTAAATGGTTACTTACATTCATCCATTTCTATCCCTTACACAAATGGCTACAGATCAGCCTTTGCTCACAGAGCCATAAACATGTACAGTCTGTGGAGGTTCATAAAATTCACATTAGAATTGCATTAATTATATTTACAGTGGCCATTCATAAATCAATGGCCAATCTTTACTTTGAATCCCAAGATTCCTAACATGTTTACAGAAATAAACAGGGTGGTGTGAAGGGAGGAGGCCACTAAAGCAGCAAGAATTAGCTGTACAGAAATGGAAACAAACCATATTGTCCAAATAGCTTTTAACTAAAGCACTAAAGCTTTAAAATGGATGTGGAGAGCTTATGCCACCCTGTAATTTGTTTGCTTCCCCAGTTCAGGATCTGTGAACAGTGCTGAATTTTGAGGGGGTGGCTCACACATGCTGGCCTTGTGGCTGGGTGTTGGTTTAACCACGGAAAAGGGTGAACTTCATTAATTTATAATTAAGTTTCCTGCTTCCCTCCGTGTGCTGTAGAGGTGCCAGCCTCTCACTCAGCAGGGCTTTTGCCTTGCTTTTAACCCAGACTTGCAGAAAAAAATCTGCTGGGAGCAGTTTTGGCCCTTGGTGCTATGAATAAATATTGCTCAGCCACTGTCTTTGTGCAGTAGGGATGTGCTGTGCATACTGAGGAGATGCTAATGAGCAGTGATTAGCCCCAGCCCCAGCACACCCCTGATGACACTGAGCACTCCTGACCCGGGGGATTCCTTCCACAATCCCCAGGAGCAGGATTACAGCTTCATTAGGAATCCTGGTTCTCCTTCCTGAAGTCAGGCATCCCAGGAACTCCCCAGCACCCAAACCCTCAGCCAGGTGAGGCACGTGTATTTCTGTATATAAACACACCTAGGAAAAGCACTGCTCTCAGCAAAAATACCCCTCCTAGTCATAAACCACAGGCTCACCAAGGTTGGGAAAGGCCTCCAGGATGTGTCCAGCCATTCCCTGCCACTGCCAGGTCCATCAAACCACGTCCCCTCAGTGTCCCCTCAGTGTCCCCTCAGCACCACATCCAAACGTTGTCTGAGCACCTCAGGGCTGCTGATCCCAGCACTGCCCTGGGCAGCCTGTGCCACTGCCTGTCAACCTTCAGGGAGGAAATTTTTCCTAATATCCAACCTAAACCTCCCCTGGTGAGACTTCTATATGGTTTTTTTTAGGTGAAGATCAGATATAGGAACAGGGGCAAAGACAGGAAAAGCTTCTGGAGCTGATGTGGAGAAGTTTGCTGGATGAGACAGATCCCCACAGCGTGGGGAGAAAATGGAAAACAAGCCCTACAAAGGAGGGCTACACCCCCAGAATTGTTATAGCCCGGCCTTTTTACCTGGCCACCTATCCCCAGACTCAGCCTGGCACTGTGGAAAGCCTCAGGAGTAGTCTGACAACATCAAAACCAACGTTTAGTGGCCACAAAACCCCCTAGTAGAAACAGGAGAAATCAAGTTTAAATTCTACCAAAAGATCTGGATTTAAGGTATAGAAAGTTAGTTAATTTTTACTGAATTTACAGAATAGTATAATCACATCATCAGTCCCCTTCTTTCTTTCCACTTAAAATCCCATTTAAGTCTTTTGGTTTCTTTCCAAACTGCGCAAAGATGGAAAGTTAATTTAAAACATAAAAATAATGCAGATTCTGAACACAATGTCATTAAAGCTGCAGCAAACCAAATATCTCATTGCACACAGGGTCACTTCAGGAATGACAAAAATACATCTCATTTAGGTTACTTTAAAAATAAGGTTTGTTCATTTTGTTCTGCTTTTTAACAAATTAACTGGACAGGAAAATAAAATACTGCACTGCTGTGAAGAAAGTGAGCCTGTTTATTCCTAATGGGCACTGGCTCAGGACATTTGTAACCCAGAAAGAAGCACAGACAATATCTAATGATGAAGCCATAAAAAAGATATTGTTAAATATAACAGACTTGTCTATATATGTATAATTTCCACTGGTATTAATAAAGATATTTTTAAAAATTCCCAAAGTACCATTAACTGCAGAACTATGCCCAAGGCTTTGAGTGAAAATTGAGCTGAGACAGAGCACAAACTGCAGAACTGCCTGGAATTATCAGGGAATGCTCCAAACCACCCTGGGGGCTGTTTTGTATCTCCAGTTTGTTTCCATGGAGTTTGTAAGGTCCTTCCAGGTGGGCAGTGGAAGAAATCTGTCCCAGTTTCACTCAGCTGAACCATGCACATTCCTGGCAGTTCAGGGAAAAGGCAGAGGAATGGTGGCATGAACTGTAACTAAACTGGGCACACAGTGGGATTATTTACTGCTAATGTGGTCAGCATGAAACCTGAAGAATGTGTGCAATTGTTGGTAGTAACAACTGCTTTCAAGGCTAAAAGGATTATCCAAAGTATGGATATCCACAGCTCCTGGATGAGGAGCTTGCCTAGAGCTTCCATGTGTGTCCATCAGCACAGGAATCACTACCAGCCCTCTTCTGCAGGGCACCATGCAGGAGAAAATACAAATATTTCCAAGAAATCATTGGTCTAAAATTCAGACAGCAGGCTTTGGGTATCCACAGACAAAAACTATAAACACAATTCTAGTCAAGAGCTCTGTCCTGGAGCACAAAACAAGGCCACAGGCTCCAACTCCTGTTATTGGCACTGTGTGGTGAGCAGAGAGCATTCCCAGCAACTCCGTGTCTAAAAGATCTTATTCCACAATGTTTTAGCAGATTGAAGGAAACACACAATTAGCTCCTGGCATCTTGAGCCATGATACAAAGCTCTGATTTATTTTGCTTTTTTTTGTGATGAAAGAAACTGTTCTTTGTAAATACAAAAATCAGTGTAACTGAAGATTATTTTAGAAATAGTCTAAGACGGAGCTCCTTCTGTTGTGTGACACCGAGAGGGTAGGGAATGAACACTGCACAAGTGACAACCTCCAGTGGTGTTTTGCTCAGCTGTGACAGCAGACAAGGAGTGTTACTGATCTGGGACTGCTACAGAGCCCTTCACCTCCTGCCTCTCCGTGTGGAGCAGGGACAGTGGGAATCACTGAGGATTTGGAAGATGTCCCTGTGACTGCAGCAAGCCCCAGTGTGACAGAGCTGAGATGGATGAACAGGGACAGTCACTCCACAGCCAGCCCATGTCCACGCATCAGCCTTGGTTTTACCTCTCGTGATGGAGGGCAAAGTTCTGAGGAGGCTCTTAGTGGGCTGTGTGGATAACCCTGGGGAGTCCCCACACTGATGGCTCAGTCCAGCTGCTTCCCCTCCTCAGGGTCCCCCGGGCAGCCTCCACCCTGCGGGCTCAATTTGCCCGGAAAATGCCGAGCTGGGGCAGGAAAGTCCCTTCCCATCAGTGCAAATGGCTGCAACTGCTTCATTAGCTGCTCACCAGAGGACAGAGGAGACCCCAGCACTGCTCTCTTACTGCTGGCAGAGCCTACAAATAACCACACAGCACAAGCACACATCGTGCAAGCAGCCCGAAAAATATCCAATTTGAGAAAAGCCAAGGTATTCTTCTGGCATGAAAACGCACAGTGGTGACAGATGAAATAATTGCAGTTGAAGCAAACCCCAGCTTGATCCCAAATAAAGACTGCTTAAATATATCATCTTTTGGCTAAGAAGGGAGATTCACTTGGAGCACCAGAGTACAAAGATATGCTGTCTGCAGACAGCAGCTCAGAGGGGTGTGAGGGGAAAAGGCAGCTCTGAGCTCTGTCAGAGCCTCGGTGCTTGCAGCACTGTGGTGCTGCATCCCTCTCACACTGAGGGAAGGAATGCAGAATAACACATTAAATATTTAAGACCCTGTCTGGGGTGTTGCTCAGTGAATAATTGCTGCTGCTTGGCACAGTTTCTTCCTAGGAGCTGGCAGCTCACGGAAGAAAGGGAAACCTGCTCACTGCGGGCTGGTGCTGTGATGCTCCACATGTTCACATACAAAGAAGGACTAAATTATTTCTTTATACTCCAAAGTGCAGATGGAAATCTTTACCCTTGCTTGAGGATGGTCTGGCACACCATGGGTCCCAGTCTCAGTGCTCCATTTGAAAGGAAAGCCCAAAGCATCCAATCCCAAGAGGCAGAAAGAAGAGGACAGAATGATCATCCTCAGCCAGGACACCCCTTCCCTCAGAAACAAAACTGGAAATGATAATCCAGCCATTCAAAGAAAATCATCCCTTCATATTCCTTGGCAGAGATCTGCCAAGCCACCAGGGAGGGCTCATTCCCAAAAAACCCCAAAGTGCCCTGAGCTCAAGGGACCCAGGGCCTGGCAGTCCAGCTCCTATCACATTCCTTCACCTGATCTCCCCAACAAATGGCCCTGAAGGAACAAGCTGTGGGAAATTCTCATTTGACTGTCAGGAGCAGAAACTGATGCAGAGCTGGGTCTCCTCCCAGCACGGGGAGGGCTCTGATGGCTCTGTGGCCACGTGCAGGGCTCTGTGCCTGGGAGCCCTGCAGCGATGGCGCTCTGGCTGCAGCACCCTTTATCAGACGTGGAGCCGTGGCCTGCATTAATTAATTTGCTCACGTTAACAATGTGAGTCAATCCAGGCACTGCCAGGCACCAAGGGCAGGGCAGTGCCTGCCTTCCCCTCCTGTCCCCTGGCCTTGGCACTGCCACGGGCCACTGGCAGCCACGGTGGCCCAGACGGACGCTCCGGTGCTCCCATGCCCTCCCAGCTGTGCCATTGTCCCCCTCCCTGGGACACACACTGCAGTGACAAAGCAGGGACGGAGCACAGGCAGGAGCTCCCAGGGAAGCTGGAATGGCTCTAGCAGCTGCATTCAGCAGATCCAGTTCAGCAAACCTGCCTCACTGTAGATGTGAAAGTGGAACAGCCCCGCTCCAGAGGATTCCGCAGGATTGCGTGGGCGAGTCGGGCAGAGGGAAACAGCACTTGACTGCTAGCAGTCACTGGAACACAACCTGAAAATACACTTCAAATTAAGCCTTTCTGTTGGACAGGCAATTTAACAGCTGTGCTTAAAGAACTGGCACTGCTCACCTATGGAAAGGCAGCTTTCGGAGGGAAGGGCCTTAAAGGACACCATGGAAATTCCTGCTTCTCATTTTCTCTTCTCATACATCTTGTTACAAATATTTTAATGAACCATTTAGACAAGGAAGTATTTAAACACGTGCTTAATGCTGCTCTTAGAAATAAAGAGCTTTCCTTGCTTGGGACCCAAGTGAATTGGATTCCCAAAGCTGGGAATATGCTGGACCCCTTGTAGGGTCTAAAGTGTTCCCAGCACTGGAAATGGAAACAGCTCCACTGCCTGTCCTCAGAGCACAGCTTGTTTGCCCAGGTCACTCACACAGAAGTGTGCCCAAACACTCATTTTTACAACATGCTTTCCAAATCAAAATACAATCGCAGTATCTCAAAGAGATTTTAGATCTGTAAGAAAAACAATGTCTAGGGAACAAAGCCCAACATGACTCAGCCCAGCATGAAAGCCAGGACGAAACAGCCAGACTAGCAAGGCTCAGCTGGCTTCATTAATTTCAGAACACTGTGCAAAAGTGAAATTGAATTTCTGTGCAGGGACAACAGAATTAAATAAAACCCATTTGTGCTTGCAAACTTGGGACCTGCATTCCTAGAGCAGTCTGCAGGAATAACAACGGGGGGACCTGGAGAAGTAGAAATGCTGTAATTTCTGTTTTGTAGTAACACACACTGTACAGTGAAAATGTACCTGTAAAAATTAAATTCCAAAAACTGTCATGAGCTAAATAAACTCCAACAACAACACCTAGAGGTTAATGGCCATGATGTTTAGGATTTCACTGCTGTGACTGCCTGGTATTCAGGCAGCCCAGCCTTCTGCTGGGTTTCCAAAGGAGCTGCAAGCCCCCAAGCCCTGAACTTTGAGGAAAAAAAAAAACAAACTTTATCAGGGACCCACCCCCCACCCCAATGACAAGAAGCAGTTTAGAATTTATTATCTGCTGAACACCTACCCAGCATTATTTTTCAAGGTGCTATCTTGCCAGAGGAACTGATTTCATATTAAAATACTGCAGTGATGTGGTTTTGGCTTTGTTAGAAGTGAAGCCCACCCTTTAAATTGCACTTATTCCCAGAGTTACACAAAGATCAGATGTTTATTAACAAGCTTCACTACTATTTGCAGCTCAAATTTAGAACATTGAAAACAAAACCAACCCGTACATGCGGCATGGGAATTGAGGTTTTCCAAAGAAGGAAGAGAAGGAGCATTGTGATAGCAGCAGCCAATTGTATATAACTCAGTTTGAAGACATTAAAGATTTCAGATCTATGTTTAATCCCCTGTGAGGCCAAGGTCCAGCCTGCTAATGTAATCTGAGGACTGAAGTGTTTGAAAACATCTCGTTCAACAACATGGTTGGACAAACCTGCCCTGCACCAGGAGGCCTCACTGGTGTCCCTGGCCAGCAGCACCTTTCCCTTTTTGCTTGTCTATCATCTGCACAGAAAGTGATGCTTGTGAGAGCCACAAATCCCAAAACACTTTCACATTATATGAAAGGTTCCTTGATGACTGTGAATGGAGCACTGGGAGTACCTGAGTTAGGCAAACTGCTAAACTTTAGGTGAACAAAATCCCAGCAAACAGCCCAGAGAGACACCCTGCACAATTCCCCACACCAGGACCCACCCAGGGACCACAAGCATTCCAGTCCTCCAAGTATCCTCCCGTGGCATTTGCCATCACCCCGCTGAAAAACAACAGAAAACAAAAGGCTGGTGAGCCTGAACATCTGAACTGGAGGTGTAATTTGTGTTTGACTCTCACCTGTCCTTTTGCCAGCTCTATCACTGTCCTCCAAAAACAGCTCCCAGCAGCTCTGTGCAAGTGATGCAGTGGTGGATAAAAACCTCACCAAGGTGAATACACAATGAACACACCCCAAAGTGGCCACCTTCCATCACATCCTAACACAGAGACTTACAACAGCATCACTCGAAACGGAGCCTGTTCCTCCTGCTCCAAGTGCTGCAGGTGTATTTAAGCACACTGTGACAGCTCCTGCTGGCACTCAGGGGTGGCTCAGGACACATTCCACTCCACTTTCCCCCTGGTTTTTAGGCCAAAGGTTTGTTTCTCACCTTCCCATCAGCAGCCCCTACATGCCCAGCTCAGAGTGGGAGCTGGGGCACGTCTGCAGCTGGAGCAGCTCCCTGCACTCTGCATCCCACAGGGACAGGAGAGCAGGGCGTTGGGCAGAAGCCTGTTTCCCCTCCCAGATCCACAGGCAGCAGGAGCCCAGCCTGCACTGCCAGGGCTCATTCATCACCTGCCATGACAAAGGCATTCATCCCTGCAGCTCTCCAGAACCATCAGCACTGCCATTTCACAATTCACTTCCAAACTATTTCAGTACACCCACTCCCAATCAATGAATATTCCCCTGCACGCCAGTGCTGCTCTTCTGTGATCACCCAGCATTTCACAGAATACTGTGGATCAATGAGCATCCCTCTCTTGTTTCCCAGGAAATGTACAGAATTACACATGCTGCTAAGTGGATTCAAAGACCTACAATCCATATGCTGCTTCCCTATTATTCAGCAAAGCTGCATGTATTATCTTAATCCCATCATTTCTCAAAAGGAAAATTGACAGAGATATTTCAGATAATCAGATTCAATGGCTTAAATTCTAGTGCACTCTGTCAGTCTGTCAGAGGTTATGATGCTTGTTTTTAAAGCCAGAAAACAACCCCTTTATCACTCTACATGCACAGTCAATGTTTCAGTGATCCTAGTTCTCTGCAGGCTCAAACCTACAGGCTGAAAGCAGGGTTAGATTTTTTTAAAAGCATCATTGCTTTCTGGAAGCAAAGGCTTACAAACCTAAGTTAAATAACATGCAATTAGCAAGCTAGCACAGAATCCAAACCCAGACCCAACTGGAGCTACGTCAGCAGGTCTGTGGCCAAACAACAAAACATGGGGTTAGTGGTGTGTGTGCTGGGAAAGGGATGGGCAACTACAGAGCAGCTCCTCAACTGGAAGGAAACAGGATTTTCCAGCTAACTGGCAGTTTACTTTTATCAATTTACAGTAATAATAATTTTCATTGCCCTGAATTTTGATACTAGAAGGAGCCAGTTGAAACCACAATAAAATGACCATGTGATTTACACAATTCAAGAGCTCCCGTGTGCTCCCCAAACTCGTCCTAAATTCCAGTATTTGCAGTAGAACAGTTCAGTTCAGAGTTGCACCCACGAGAACTCATGCAGCTTCAGTGCAAACCCAGAAATCAGGATGTGCAGTCCCAGATGCATCCAAAGGTTCTGGCTGCCCCCTGGATGCAGCTGGACGTGTTTGGAGGTGAGCCATACCTGGAAAATGCTCTGTTTAGACACATACACACACAGAGTGCTGGAATTCTTTGGAAAAGCCCTCAAAACACAAAGAACATGGAAGGAAAATGTCAAAGTAAGCTTTAAATGAGTCTTCCCCATTCCTCAGTTTTAATCAAAGACCATTTCATCATTTAACTTTTCCACACCAGAGAATCAAGTGGCAGAAACACCTGGCAGAAACCTGCACGTCTGCCTGGAGGAGGCACCACTTCATCTCCAGATTTAACCTCCACAGCCCCATGTTTTCCCACTCCAGGTTACAGATAAAGCATCTTACATGGACACCAACAAAAACTGCCTCCTGCAGTTCCTGCTCCTGACTCAGGTAACTGGGCGCTTTCTGCAGGGGCTCTGAGTGCTGTGGCCAAGACAAGTCCCTAAATGAAACTTGAAAGCCAAGCTCAGCATTCATTTGGCCTCCTCTGGAATAAAGTCCCAGACTTCCTGCTGCTCCACTACACACCTGAACCTTTGCCTCCCTTCATGGCTCTTTGACCATCCTTCAGTCTTTGATGAAAAATGTCAAATGGGTTGATAATGCCTATTTGTTGTTTTCAGCTTTACTTCTAAAAGCAGTGGCTGTTTCCTGCATTAGCCCTGGCTATTTCCTTCCCTGCAAGCACTGAAGAAATCAACCCAAGGACAACTCCTGCCCACATCTCCCTTGGAATCCAGCATAAAATTAAACACAAAACTTTCAGTGAGCTCCCTCAAATCAAAAAGAAGAACAGTTTCAAAAGATGACTGAATTCTTAAGTTATAAAGAATGTCCTGGTGGGCTCCTGAAGAGCTCCAGGCACATGGAGAGCACCTCAAGCCCAGGCTGGATGCTGAAGGCACCTCCAGCACTCTGGGAGGCTGAGAGTGGTGGGCACAGTTGACAGTCACCCTGTCAAAGGATTAAAGTGATTTCAATCAGCCCATGGCGACCCCAGCACAAAATCTGGTTTGTCACTGGTTTGTCAGGGCCTGGTGTGTCCTGGTTTGTCACTGGTTTGTCACTGGTTTGTCACTGGTTTGTCACTGGTTTGTCA
>VXAX01001751.1:169750-258119 GCA_013399835.1 Leptocoma aspasia
ACTGGTTTGTGTCTGGTTTGTCACTGGTTTGTCACTGGTTTGTCACTGGTTTGTGACTGGTTTGTGACTGGTTTGTGACTGGTTTGTCACTGGTCTGTCACTGGTTTGTCAGGGCCGTCTGCCCCAGGCAGGCAGAGCCACAGTGCTGGGAGACAGCTACTGATTTATAACACCCCTCGTTGGGTGACAGAGGAAAATGATTTCAGTAACATTTCCTGATCCAGATTAATTATCTCACCACCCCAGCCCCTGGCAAAAGCGTGTCGTAAAGCAGCAATTACAACTAATTGAATCCTCCGTAAAAATGAATTTAATTGAACAGAGCAAGATGGATTTCAACGTTATCTCATTTTCAGGTGTGCAATGCTCCAGTGATTGGCTTGAAAAAAAAAATTCAGAGGTGAATGAGATGTGACATACTTTCTTTGGGATAAAGTGCTTACATTAACAGGTCATAAATTGGGTTGATTTTATGCATTTGTTCTAGGAATGCATCAGCCAAAGATCATTAAAGGCCAAAGAGCACACAAATAACATTAAAAAAAAGCTAAATACTTGAATGGGTATGAAACAGGAAGGACTTGCTTGAAGCACTAGAAATTAGAAAGAGACATATTTTCATTATATTGTTTTGCACATTTTCACTTGATATGGAAAGTAAACATAAATCAAAGAAACAGCTTTTAGTTATTTGAAATTCCAGCTTCCCAGCTTGTTTAGCAAATAAAGATAATTATTTTCAAATTTTCTCAAATCTCAGGTTTAAAGGCAAAACAGCAACACCTGCTTTTTACAGAAATGACTGAGATAAAACATTAATGGCACACGAAGGTGTTAGCTGGGCACAAGCAAGGGGGCCTTGCTCATCAGGGTCTGTGGAACCCTGCCATATCAGCACATTTATTTCACAGAAACACCACACGTTTGCCTTGCAGTCACTATGGAACCAAAATATTTTGTGTGGGGCCTGAGCAAGCTGGTGTAGGGAAGGTGTCCCTGCCCATGGCAGAGGATGATTTTTAAGGTCCCTTCCAGCCCAACCCACACTGTGATCCTGTTTCATTCCATATCAGCTGCACAGCTACTCTCTCCTTCTGACCCTGTAGTGTTCTGCTGCTAGAACCAAAACTGGCTGGCTCTGAGGAGTCCCTCCTGTCCCCAAGAAGGTCCCCAAGGTCTCTTTGGAGGGTCAGTGGCTGGACATCCCTGGGTCACGGCGAGGGAGCCGGATGGCAGCAGGGCAGAGGCACAGAAGGTCAGCTCATAGCTGGGAGCAGGAGGCTGGAGTGGATCCAGACACGGCCAGAAAAACTCTCCCTGAACTCATTAATGGCATTTCTCCTCATGGATGGACTCGGTGCAGTTCTGTCTCTCCTCATCCATCCATCTGTGGCAGCTCAGCACAAGGAGTGATCCCTGATTCCACTGAGGAATCCAGTGAGATCCCTGTGCTCATCCTGAACCCCAGAGCTTCTTCCCTCTGCCAGAGGGTGAGCAGGGGGAGGGAGGGGGATAAACACCCAGGGAATGGGATAAAACACCCAGAGATTGGGATAAAACACCCAGGGAATGGGATAAACAGCCAGGGAATGGGATAAACAGCCAGGGAATGGGATAAACAGCCAGGGAATGGGATAAAACACCCAGGGAATGGGATAAACACCCAGGGAATGGGATAAACACACAGGGAATGGGATAAATCACCCAGAGATTGGGATAAAACACCCAGGGAATGGGATAAAACACCCAGGGAATGGGATAAAACACCCAGAGATTGGGATAAAACACCCAGGGATTGGGATAAAACACCCTGGGAATCAGATAAATCACCCAGGGAATCAGATAAAACACCCAGGGAATGGGATAAAACACCTAGAGATTGGGATAAACACCCAGGGAATGGGATAAATCACCCAGAGATTGGGATAAAACACCCAGGGAAGGGGGATAAACCCCCAGTGCTGTTCAGCCCAGCCCCTCCTGGACAGGACCCTCCCAGCCCCAAGCAGCTGCTGGAGTTTGGGGAGATAAAAGGAAAAGGGAAACCCACCTGAACCACGGAATCATTGAGGTTGGAAAAGATCTCTTAAGATCCTAAGTCCAACTTTCAGCTGAACACCCCCATGACACTAAACCATGTCACGAAAAATGAGGAAAGGTTCAGAATGCCAAACACCTTGTAAATACCATTAATTATTATAAATTAGTAATACCATTAGTCATTATAAATTCAGTAGATGTAGAATAATAAACCTGGATTTTCTGCTGATTTATCAGCAGATATGTTCATCTAGCAGTAATAAAATCTATAGAATCATATTGTTTCATACTTTTTAATTATCAGTTTCTTTATCTGAAAACCTACTAGCCTAGGAGAGGTATTGCTGTGTGTCTGTCTTGTTCTCATAGCCCTTGCTAGACAGCCAGCAGTGACAGTGGGATGTGAAACACCCTCTGTGGCTTTTTCTGTGCTGTCAAACACAAACCTTCCCTGGAACAGATCCTGCATTACACTCCAGAAAGGTGGGGACACAATCAAACAGCGTATTTCGTGTAATAATTACAAAATCCATAGACAACATTTATGATAATAGTTATAAAACATATAAATGACATTGACTGTAGGGCATCCTGGCGTGTCTATCCATACCTATCCATACATATCCATAGACACCCCATCTCCAGTGTTCACAGGGTGCAGAGCTGGCTTCCTCCCTCCTTTGCTGCTCCACGGACTAAGCCAGGCAGGAGTGATTTATCGGGAAAGCTTTGGGAAGGCTGCATTGGAGCTCCCTCTAGCCCCCACGCCAGGAAATAGTAAATTATTGCAAAAAAACCTAAACAACAAAAAAACCCAAAACCGTCAAAAAAATTCTTCCACCACCCACACACAATGCTGGCACAACACAAAGACAGCAAGCACTCCCACAGATGTTTGGATGTGTGTTTTTCGGGTTGGATTTTCTGAGAATTTCCCGCTCCATTTCAGTATTCGAGGTGAAAAAGGAATTAGTGCTGCAGGTCAAACAGTCCATTCGGCAACTAAATATTCCAGAATACAAATGTTCCCCCTGCAGAACTGTGGCTCAGGGTGTTCCAGAGGAGGCTTAGCCTTTCCAAACAGGGAATTCCAAGTCCTCACCTCCTGCCAGTGACCTCAAGTGCTGCACAGTGCTGCTTCATTCTGGTGGCATTGCCATCCCTGGGCACCTGCTCAAGGAAGGAGCTGCCTCAGCATAAATTACTTTACAATTAAAACTCCTCATGAATCCTGAGTTGCCTGGAATGGTGGCAATCTCTGTTCCATGACACAGCTGCTGGCTTGGCTAAGGGAGCATCTTAAAACCTTGATTGCAGCCGTGTTGAGATCTACACCCTGCTACATTTCCCAGGGGATTATTTCTTCTCCTACATTACACAGTATTTTCCTTCAGCTAGTTAAAATCTACTTTGGGAGATGAATCTCTTAATTTATCTCCGTTGAACTGGTTTGGTTTTGGCTTTTTTTTTGCTCCATCTAGTGGTGCACAGAAATCCATCCCATTCCAGCCCAGAGTGTCCACAGGCTGCTCTGAGCTGTTTTAGTGACTTCCCACAGTTGTGAATGGAGAGAAAATAATACAAGTGCAGAAAATAACAGCAAGGCAGTGGTTGCTCTGCAAAGCTGGAGTCTCACCACCTATTTCAGGCAAAACCACGTGAGTGCTGAATGTGTTTGCAAAGGAGAACTCCACACTGCAGAAGAGAACCAAACCAGCCTGATCCTGAACGGTGCAAGTGCCTAAAGGTGCCGAAGGATAAATTCTCCATCTGAACTCCCCCAAAACAGCAGCTTTTTTTAAGCCCTCTGAGTTCATGGAGGGAGAAAATAAGAAAAAAATAAGAAAAGTGTAATTCCTACTTCACCTTCCATCCCAAAATGCACAAGAAGACAGTCTCCACTCTTCACAAAAACAGTGCACATTCACCCAGGAAGGGGAATTTTTCTGCTGGTACTTTTCTCTGTTTTATAATAGCATGCAGCATTTTAGGTCATCTCCTTCTAACTCTGGTTAGCTAAGAGAGCCCCTACCAGCCTCTGCTGCTAAACCCAGGGATGCACAGCATGTTTTATTCAGCCAGCCATGATTTATTCAAAGAGGGAAATGTTTACTCCTGCATTTCTGGCTTCCACTGCACCAGGGAAGGTCAGCTCTCTGTACGCTCCTGAAGAGAAAATGCCACAATTCAGGGATGCTACAGCTACAAACTCAAACGGTTCCAAACCCCAGCAATCCCTAAGGACCCTATTTCCCCTTAATTGGAAAACGACTGGACAGAAACACACCATGCCAGTGTCCTGTGACAGCCAACAATGCTGGTCAGGCTTTGCCTTCATTTTCTCCTTGAAACTCATCATTAGCTGCAGCCACTCTCAGGATAATCACACACTGGCTCTTCAGGCTGGGGGGTTTAATTTGCAGGGTTAAATCAGTCCTGCTTCTTTGTTTTCCTTTGCACAAATAGATGAAAGGTACTTGTTGAATGATTGGTCAAACCTTCCCCTCTGCAAGGGAATAATTACAGTGCTCCAGAGTTCAGTTCACTGAGGAGAGAGTGGTAATCACTGTTTACGTCTGGGAGGGAGATAAGCAAGTCAAAATATCAGAAATTCTTACTGTTTCTATCTTTGGGAAGCAACTCTGAAAAACTCTTAATTATAGAGTAAAAGACCCAAATGATGAGCAGTGTTCAAACATTTCAGTGTTTTGGTTTTTCTTTTTTTTTCCCCTGCCCAGTAAACATCAGAGCACTTCCAAGGATACAATAAACTGCAGTCATCCACTACACTATTTTTTGCATACATTATTTTGAAATTTTACAGTGGGAATGAGTATTCTTTCTCTGTATTGGAATGAAAAGTGATTAAGAAATGTGTGAAACTAAGAACATTCAATACCAAAGAACAGCAGCAGCCACATATTGTGAGCAGTGAGCAGAAATGATGCAGAAAAACTTGCAGAATCATGAAGGCAGATTATTCTTGTGCCAGCAAATCCATCAGCAGGCCTGGACAGTGCACAGTCACTGCCAAGGCAAGCACAAGGGAACATTTCACAGCAAGGATAGAGACAGTGGATCAAACCCCACAGAAAAGCAAATAACCTGTATTTTGCTTCTACAGAGATTCCTTTGGGGGGAAAAAAGCACATTATAAAGATGAGAGAGAGCCTCAAGCTGCCTTCACAGTTCTTCCCTCCTTGATCCTGAAAAGCCACACACAAGTACAAATAAATACCTGCTTTGCACCCTACATCAACTCACCTCTACCTTTACATGAGCCCCAGACAGTGGGGAGCAATATTTTACCTCATGATAGCACCAACAGATTTAAGAAAAATTTTTCCTCTCTCCCAGTCCTTCTTTCCCACTATTTTCAGGGTAGTAAATGCCACTGCAGAGAAATTCTGTTCCCTGGTATATCTGCTTGCACTGGTTAAATTTGGAAGACCCAACCAGCAGAAATTCTCTGGTTATTTTACAGCCACAGGCTGCATCTGGAAAGGTGTAACCAACCAAGAGCCTTGTGAGCAGTGGGAACTTGGACACCCATGGACACAATCTCATTTATCAGCTGCAAGTTCATTCCTTCAGTGACAACCTCGTGCACAGCTTTGAGAGAAGTATTTTCACTGATGAGGCAACAGAGGCACATGAGCAGTGATCTGATCCTTTGGTTGATCCAAGACTTGCACAGAGGCAAAGGAAAGGAGAAGACAGAGCTCAAAGCAGCTTAGGATGGGAGCAGACATGGAGAGAGGATGTGCTGCCACAACAGAAATGTGCTGGCTCCTCAGAATCAGCACCAAGGAAAGGAAGAAGGGTTCATCTCTGTGCACTAACATCCATACAAGGTCCCATGCTGGTGTTTGCCCAACCTTGAAACAAACTTAAATCAGCCTAACAGAGATTCTCACAACAGCTGCCCTCCCACCCCACATGTGGGAGAGGAGAAACACCCTGGGGCTGTGCCCTCCACACCACACAGCCATGTCCAGACAGCAACAAAACTCACACTACACCTCAGGACTTATGGTACTGTTTATTTTAGTTCAAAATAAACTGTGCACTTTAGGAATCTGTTTAGAGCTGGCGTGTGTCCTCAGCACTGGGCAGGAGGAGAGAGCTGTGGGGAGGCCTGGAGAGGAGGCATTACTCAAACTGGCAGCACGGGGATCCCACAGCATCCGTGCAGTGCCAGTCCATGCACACCAGAAAGGGAGGAGAGGAGAGATGGGCTGGGCAGGTGGAGCACTGGCTGCACCCAGCGACCCCCAGCTTCGCTGTTATCTTGAGGATGGGCTACTAGACCCCGAAGGTGGACAGCAGAACTGGTGCAGGACATTATCTTCCCTGCCAAGGAAAGGGGGGGCAAGAAAGAAAAGAGACAGAGGAAGAGAATCACAGGGAACAGCATTAGGAAAATTCAGTTTGAAATCTGTTTGCTTTTGTTTTCAAATCCACAAATACTGTGAGTTGTTTGTAAGCACCACCCAGTTACCCATTTCCATCTCAGAGACAGGACTCTCCACAAAGGGAAGAACAGCCCAAGGAGCCAAGGCCAACACTGATGACTTAAACTCTGAGAAAAACACTGCTTTGAAAGGGCCACTTCTGTTTTTCCCATTAGAAAAATCACATTAGGTAGTCATTGACATACCCAGCCTAATGTGGCCATAGCCCCTTTATTTTTAACATACTTAGAACTCCCCACAGGTATTTCCACTGCCCACATTCTGCTGGAAATGCAGAACAGATGCATCCCCCTCCTGTGGGCGGCTCACACACAGAAATCCTGGTGATGACCAGGTCTGCTCTCCACTCTCCCACCCTCCCCAGGGCCAAGGAAGAGCTCTGTCTCCAGCAGGAGTTGCCAGCATCATGAATGGTGCCACGAGGCAGGAGCAGTTTGGAATACCCACATCTGTAATGCTAGAAGTGCTTTATGGCAGGGAAGGAGATACTGGCATAGCAGGAGGCTCCAGCCACTTCTGAACCAGTGACACAACCACGGGGGGCCTTTCCTTCAAAGTAAAGAACAAGCTAAAGGAGGAGGATGGAAAGGAACACAATGAAGGAAGAAAAACAAGGAAACCCAAAACCAAATTTCAGGCTATTCTGCCAGTTCTACCAATTCTGCTCAGGAACACAATCCACCATTTGCACTCCCTGCACCACGTAGGCATCAAGTGGAAAATTACAAGTATTACTCTAATTATGCCAGCTTTCCTTTGCCATAGGGTGTGAGCACAGATGCCTTATGTAATCAGCTGAACCTCACACTGACTTAGGGCAGGATTTGGTCACAGTTTGGATCTGGTTTGCTCTGTCCATCTGCATCCTGCCTCTCTGGGCGACGTGCTGCTGGTCTGGGCGACGCTGCTCTGTCTCCTTTGCTCAGTTTGAAAATCAAAATACCATCAAGCTTTTATATCTCTGCATATTCTACAGAGTGCTTAAACATGCTGAGGTATATAGCTAGGCAATTGCAGTTAGAAATCAGACCCCTATTCAACATTTTTTTGGTAGAAAATAGCAATGAATAGCTGTATCAGTACTAAAAAGAATTCTGAAGTGCAGCTCCTTCAGGTAAGTCCTCACCTGGGATTGAGCATTGACTGGAAGCTACCACAGGACCAGGGATTCTGCTGCATGGTGTGGGATGTCTCTAGAGGTGTTTGTAGGGAGGACACAAGAAGTATTTGCTTTGTGCCTCAGGGAAGAGTACAGTGCCCAGCAGTGGGAAAAAAGAAACTAAGAGTGGCAAAGTACATTTATCTATAAAGATATATTTTTCACTTTAGGGGTATAAGCTATTTCCCAGTTTTCCCTGTCTGTGCTAGTATGCAAAAATTCCCACTGTGCTCTTGAGAAGAGTTAAGGAAAACCAAACCACTCCAATACACGATGGAAGCATCTGAAAGCTCAGCATCGTTGCAGGGGGAGCCTCTGTGTTAATCAGTTATGGTGGCAAAAGAGCTCCAAAGCCTCCCAGAGGCTTAGACAGAAAGAAATAGCACAATCAATCCTTCTATCATTGTCCACACAGTGGTTTGTTGCATGTAAGCCAACATTACCTGGTGGAACAAAGTTTCCACATTAAAATTTCACACAAGTACAGTATTTTCAGAATGATGGTTTTACCTCCCAGAGGTGCTGATTAAACATTAAGCAGGCAGAGACTGCAAGAAAATGATGGGATTTCTTTGGTACTATAACATCCTTTGCATTATCATTTTGTTTTCACAGGTCTCACTGGGGAAAAAAAAAGAAAAGAAAAATCTCTAGCTTCACAATTTAAAAAATGGTCTTTGGACATGATAAGGGTATCTAATTTGAGATTAGAAGGATGGAAGGTAGAGTGGATGGAGACAGGAATGAGTGACAGCCAACATTTCATGCAAATCAGAATGAGGAAATCACAGTTATGAAAAAAACACATCAGATGGAAAGATGCTCAGACATTAGTGGTAAGCAAATCTGTCCACAGTTGCAGTTTGCACACATCAGCCTATTCCATACCCACACAGGGAATGCAGACAGGAATAGGGCTGGATATCCCCAGCACGGGCACTTCTGTACATTTGCCTAAAGTTGTGTCACAGAATCCCAGACTGGTTTGGGTGGGAAGGGACCTCAAAGCCCATCCAGTGCCACCCCTGCCATGGCAGGGACACCTTCCACTGTCCCAGGTTGCTCCAAGCTTCATCCAGCCTGTCCTTGGGCACTGCCAGGGATCCAGGGGCAGCCACAGCTGCTCTGGGCACCCTGTGCCAGGGCCTGCCCACCCTCACAGGGAGGGATTTCTTGCCCATATTTATTCTAAACCTACTCTCTGTCAGTTTAAAGCCATAGAAAGCCGTGTTTAGAAAATGCTGGTAACAAACGTCCTCAGACAAGACACAGAGCTGACTGAATTCCCTTTCTCCTGATGCCATTTTATCCCTGGGCTTTGCTCAGATTCCAGCTGCGAGGCCTCTGAGGTGATGATGCAGCCAGGTCGAGCCAGAGGCTCAGCAGCTGAAGTACAGGACTACCTGGATTTCTACTTTTGGGAGCCTCTCCACATTTCCTTTACTTTGCTCTTCGCACCAGATATAAAATCTGCATTCCAGTGATCTCTAACAAATCCAGAGCAGCTGGTGGAACCTGCAGCTTCCAACTAGAGGCCGTTGTTTTCAAGGCTCTACTCGGGAGGCAGGAAGGGGAAGGGAATCAGAGAAGCCAAGCTACAGACATTGCTGGTCTATTTTTTAATTCCCAAACAGAAATAACCCAAAAAGAGCAAGCAGAGGAGGCATATGGGCTAACTGGAACCCAGACAAGTATGTAGCTGGAAGGACACGACATGCTCAGGCTTCCCACGACTTCCCTTTTAATAGGAGAATGCAAGATAACTTGCATTATTTCTGTCTCTTTTGAGCATTGTAAAATGAGTGAGGGAATACTGCAATAGCTGCAGCTATTAAAAATGCATTATTTCCCTATTAACGATTCAAAACAGATGCCAAAGATCGTCTCGACTAGAAATAAAACTGCTGGAGTGAATAAAACATCCAGCAATTAGCTAACAGCAAATCAGAGATGCTCCAGATTTCACTGTAGTGCATTCATTAACTGCTTCTTTCAAATTTAATTTTTAATTCTGGGCTACAAAATTAATCCCTCTGTGTATTTTCTAAATAAAGCCTCAAAACCGAAGCCAGACCAAAGCATCCATGTCTGTTAGTTTTGTTTCTAATGATTTCTATTTATAAATTGATAAATGGGAAGAGTAAAAGCTAAATTTAATACCATCAAGTATATGTAGAAATGCAAAGCCCAATCCTGTTAGAGTAGCTCATTTTCATTCACAGCAATGGGATCCCCATGTACAGGTCCTGTACAAAAACAGGTGCATCATTTGCACAGAGATTACAGTTGTGGGGATGGCAGCTTGGCTATAACAACTTCAGAAACTGAAATTGTGGGTAAACCAAACCAATTCCTGCCACAAGGATGATGCTAACAGCCTGGCTGCGGCACAGCAGCACATCTGTGAGCAGGGACAGCATTAACACCGCTGTGTAATTTGAAATTAAATTCTTAGACTAAAATATTCTATTTTGCAGCTCTTTTTATCCTTCCCAAGAACAGAGTACTGTGGGATGAAGGATAATTTGTGTTAGAAGGGACCTGTGGAGGTGTGGACAGTCCAGTCCCTGCTCAGAGCAAGGTACAGCCAGTGGTGTCCCCCTGAACAGGGCATGGCTGAGGAAAGAGACCCCACTTCCTCCTCTGGCCTCTGTTCCAATGTTTGACCAAGCTCATGGTGAAATTCTCTCTCTCCCTGCCTTGTATCTAATTGGAATTTTCCTTACTGCAATTTGTTTTGGTTGCCTCTTGTCCCTGGGAGAGACTGGCTGCAGATTTTCCATATTCTCCCTGTTCACAGAACCCCAGACTGGTCTGTGTTGGAAGGACCTTAAAACCACAAGCAGGGACACCTTCCACTGTCCCTCCAAGCTCTGTCCAGCCTGGCCTTGGACACTTCCAGGGATCCAGGGGCACCTACAGCTTCTCTGGGCACCCTGTGCCAGGGTTTGACAACTCTGAGTGAAGAATTTTTCCCTGGCGTCCAAGCTGGGCCTCCCCTGGCCCAGCCTGAGGCCGTTCCCTCTCCTCCTGTCCCTGTTCCCTGGGAGCAGAGCCCCATTTCCCCTGGATGTCCCCTCCTGCCAGGGAGCTGTGCAGAGCCACAAGGTCCCCCCTGAGCCTAAACCTCTTGGAGAGCAAACAAGGCCAGGGATGAGCTCCTTCCCACCCCCAGTCCTGAACCATCAGCTGAAGGTCCCACAGCACACACTTGGGCACTCTGAAACTGCACAGGCTGTACACACCCAGAGCAGGGAACTCCTGTCTTCACTGCACAAAAAAAACCTGAAGAAATTCAGATTTTTCAAGCACGAATTTAAGCTGCTCTAAGCTTTAATTCCAGAAGAAATATCACTGATAAAAATAACACCCTACTCGGAACAAGGCACTGAGACATTCAATGAACAGCTAGTTTTCCCATCAACATCCCAATAGGAAGATCCTTAAAATTAAAGCACTATCAACTAAGGACACAGGAAAACTAAAAGCCTCACTAAAAAGCAAGCAGGGAATCTAAGAGTTTTCAGGCCCTGCTCCTCACCAAAGGAATGTTGAGCTGTCTTACAACTCAACTATGGACTCACTACCACCAAATAAACGAAGGGCTCTGATGGGAGAAAAAAACCAAACACACAAACAGATGCTGCAACATAAACCAACAGGGTGAATCCAAGCATGCATGGTTAGAGGTAACTACGGGATGAAATATTCAAACCAGAAATATGTTTATGCATTTACAGATTTAGGATTCATTGTTTGCTTTTGTCTTTCCTTATTACCCGTGCAAAGTGATTTTGATTTTTCAGCACCAGGCTTCCAATATTTTGGTATTAATATTATTCATGAGCTGGCAATTTTCACTAAGTCAATTGATAATAGCAGAAGTAAAAATTCAAGATGGTATTTTCCGTGGCATGCACAGTTTTTTAACAGTTTTCACATTTCCAATGACTTAGATTAGCTGCCCCCTGATGCTTTTCTAAGATGTTACAATAAACACTGGCACTGACAATAAATTTTACTATGGGATGTAATTGCTGCGCTCCACATTGGATCAAAGAGAACACATAGATAGTAAAGGAATCTATGTTCAAAGAAGCATTATGAGCTGGAAAACATGTATTTTTGACGTATTCAGGGCAGACTCTGCTTGGCATTGAGGGCCTGGATGTGTTTAAAACCCCCTTATTTCATTCAAATCCAAGGCAGCGCTGAGCCCTGGGCACATCCATGCCTTTAACCTTCAAAGGGTTAAACACATGGATGAATTCCTCAGCTACTGGCATGGAATAGGCAGGGGTGAAAAAAAAAGCGTTGCTCAGAACAACATCAATATCCCCCATAAATTATAGAAATATTTCAGTGTATTTGCCATGTGAGAGCTAAGCCTGCACCTCCCTTCTCCCTACCTTTGCAAGCCCAGGGGGATGTGCCTCTTAAAGCACATGACACTCATTTTACTGGGTAATTCCAGAGTGCCTGAGAGAAGGACTCACTGCAGTGATGGTTCTATTCACAGCTACCCTACAAGACATCAAAAATATTGGATATTTATTCGATTTTTTTTTTCTTTTAAAATTTAAGCAATTATTGCTTGTCTCGTGTCAAATGGTAACATCAGATCTCTCTCCAAAAAGCAGCAGTGGGTGGAGCATGTCTACTCTTACCTGTACTCTGAGTGTGTGGCAGGGACAGCTAGCTGGGAATGGTACAATGGAGCTGGACAGCAAAACTGGTGCAGAGTATTTAAAGACCTACGACACAAGGAAAAACACAAAGTCAAACCACCAGGTGTTGAGAAAGGGGCTTTTGAGGGGAAGGCAGGTGCTGACAGGAATATTGGAAACTCACGAGAATGGTGACTGAAATTTGAGGCCCAGCTGTCAATTCTGGATCCCGGGGGGGACAGAGGGGAATGGTCCCAGGTTTTAAATGCACACATCAAAATGACGGTGAGGAGCTGTTGCAATGAAGAGTCAATCAAAGGTTTGTTGCAGGATTAATGCCAATTTAAGGCTTGGAGTTTGCCTTGCCACGCGGAAGGAAGGCAAAAGCTGAAAGATTGAGGGTTAAAATCCCTATGGAAATGAAGCTTTAGGCTTGCATCTTACTCTGCACCAGTCAGGCTGTTCTCTGTTCATGGAATTAATGCACAGTGCTCTGGATGAGGAGGGAGAATGCAATGGACATGGACACAAAGCTTTCTTCAAGCCCAGCAATTACAAACATATTGCAAAATAAACCATTTGAAAATGTGAAAGAACCCAAGTTTCACCTGTGTTTTAAGCAATATTCAGAACTGTGCAATAGCAGTTTAATTGCTGTCATTTGTTCAAAGTGTAGAAAGAAAACAAAAAAAAACTTTACAGCACAAAGATATTCTGCACCCCAGATCATCATTGTTTCACTAAAACAAAGAGGAGTCACAAAACTAGACAAGGGGCCACATCTGAAGGAAAGCTTGGAAAATCTTTAAGCACCACACAGCACACGTCCCTGCATTCCTGTTTGTGCCAGGACACGTTAAACAAGGCTCAGCACAGCAAGTCCTCCATGAAAAATCCACCTAACCAAATTTCTCAGGACACAGCATTCTTCTAGGAAACCACTAAAAAAAAATCAATATCTCCTAGCTCTTTGAGTGGGCACCTGTGGAAGAGGGAGGTGTTAAATTAAAAATTCTCATTTATTTGTGAGCATCCAACCTGACAGTTAACAGAGGGTGTGTGTGTGTTTACACAAATGCACTTTTTGTGTACACAGAAGTGTACACAAAACTCCCCATCTTTGTCTTGGTGTTTTGACAGAAGTCTCAGAAGATTGATTTTGTTTTTTCTGCACCCCTGAGGCTTAAAGTGAATCCTGTGAGGTCACTTTCTTATGAGATCAAACAGTGGTTAAGGAAAAAGAAGTCAGGCTTTGTCCAGGAAGGAATAAGTTACAAATCCTTAGGAAAAAAGACAAGGTCAGCCTGTTCTGATTCCTTCTGCCACACCATGTCAGCAACTGCATGGCCAGATCAGTTGGATTTTCTGTTTAAAGATAGTAACTCCTGTAAAGTACTTGAGCTTTTGGAGATACAGCACAGCCCAGACACAAGGCACCTTCCCAGCGTGGGATGTACCCTGCCAACAGCTCAGAGGGCACAGGTACTCATGGGGGCACCTTCAAACCCCTTGGAAAGACAAAAAAATTCAAAACAAAGATGGAGAACAACACTGAAAACATTGATGGGCCATATCAAAGCAGCAAGGACACGCCAAAGCTGGATTTTCTGACATGAAAAACACGCAGTGCTCCACAAGAGTTGCTCCACTCAGTCCTGGGGCAGCAGGCTGTGAGTGCGGGGCACGAGTGTCACAGGGAGCTGCCCACGTGGAGCAGCCCTGCCTCCTGCCTTGGGACACCTGGTTTGTTCCAGGAGAAGCAAAAGAAGGAAACTGAGGAAATCAGTAGGAGAGTGTTCCAGATTCCATTCCCACCACTGTTTTTTTTCCACACAGATGTCTCTTTCTTCAGAGAATTAACCAGTGAAATACGAAAGAATATGAAAGAATCTCTCTGGATTCAGCTCTGCTCAACAAAGCTTTTTGAACAGAGCTTGCTCCTGGCTCTTCCAAAACCATTCTGCCTTCAAGGCTCCATGAATCTGTCCTACTCTGACCTTCCCAGGCTCCAAAAGAACCTGAGCAGTAAAGAAGGAAGCTCTCCCAGTGCTCTTGTTAGGGTCTGTACACACCTGTGGCACAGCACTGGCGTCAGCAGCTCACCTGCCCCAAGTTTCTGCTCAAGATGCAGCAGAAACCCAACAGTCCTGTCCCCCTGAGAAGAGATGGGAACTGCCAAGGGTTTGGAGGAGGTCCCTACACTGTCACAGGGCTGCAGGAGGTGACACAGGTGACAGGGTTCAGCTGCAGGCTGGGACTGAGGTGCCACCAGGTCACTGCTGTCCAACTCAGCAGGCTGGATCCTCAGACAGGATCTTTGTCCCACCACAGAGAGAGGAAACACGAGGTCTGGGCTCTGCTCCCAGCTTTAAAATTCAGGAATAGCTTCACTCTGTTTGGGTTCCTCCAGATCTCACTGACTAATGTCAGCCTGACAATGATGAGGCTCAGGATTTACAGACTAATATTAATTCTACCCAAAGCAATGGGGTAAATCTGCCGATGCAATTATGATTCATATGTGGCATTCTGTGCCTTCAATCACCTGCCAAAACAGCACTTGCAATCATTTACCCCTCTGCAATATACCAGAGAATGTTTAAGGTTCCAATCACTTTTTTTTGTTTGGTGTGGTTGGAGTTTTAATTATTTTTTAAACTTCATAGCTATATGTTGCAATCAGCTTTCAACACCAGTTTGCATTCAAGCTAGAATTCATTTACTAATTTTTAACAACTAAAGACATCAGAAGAAATCCATTTCAATCATTTGGAGGAGAATGAATCACTTCTGATCGCAGTCTCACAGATCACAGACATTCAGCCCTGTGAAGATTAGTTTCCACATCTGTAGCTGATGTTCTTCAAAGGATGATTTAGGATTATAAAGAGAGCACAGGTACTTCAGCACCAACACAAGACAAATGACTGAGCTGACAAATGCTGCTTCTGGTAGTTTCAGTTTCTGGCCCGTTGCTGCAACAACCCAATGCACATGGAAGTTTGGCCATTTCCCACTTCCAGGCCAAGTTCTTTCCAGCTCTCCCCTTGTGAAAGCAACTCCCTGTGAATCCCTACACGAGGTTCTTGGGAGAGCAGATGGGTCCACCAGTAAAACCAGAGCCAAATCTGACCCAAACCTTTGACATCTCATTCCCCAACAGAACAGGAGAAACCCAGCTCCTAAAGGAGCACACAGACCCCAGGCAGGTCTGGCTGTGCCTCTCACTTCTGTGTAAATCCCATTATGTTTGCCATGAGAATCCACTCATTTTAACAGCACTTTCCTGTCCGTCAGCAAACAGAAATGACAATTATTTTTAATCTTCCGGTTTTAGAGCCTTGCTCAGATGTACAAATAAAAAACAATCGATTACTGGTCATCACATAAAGCCACAACTATTTTTATTTTTCTTTCATTTTCTCTTGCAATCCCTAACAAGCCTCCCAAACTCAGCAGACAATTTTCTAAATACTGGTTTTTAAACAACCTGGGAGAACAGAACACGAGGCCATTAACCTGGAATTGCTTTTGCTCTGACAGGTTATCCTGTGCTTCCACAATGTGCTTGGAGCCAGCAGACACCCCTGGCAGGACTGGGAGCCTGGAGGCAGCTTGACCCCTCTCCCTGCACAGGACACTGTGGTGAGCACAGGACATCCACCCACCCCTGCTTATTCTGCTGCTGTTGAATTTTCAGCAGGTGCAAACCTGTGAGTGGGTCAGAATTACTGTCTGAGAACTTCTTCCTACAAGAGCTTCCAAACAGAAACCCTGAGACTGAGGGAACTGGAGCAGGAGCAGAGCTGGAAGGAGCCGTTCTGGAGTTAATGATGTGGCTGATGAGAGGAGCTGCTCAGTACCTCCACTGCCCTTTGCTGATGCCCTCTCCCAGAGCCACGACTTCATTCACCATTCCTCCTCTGCTCTGAAACAATCTGTTCCCCTCCATCTGCCAGCATTCTTCCCTTTCTTCTGGCACATTTTTCCATAAAGTGCATGTTGCAATGAGTATGTGGAAAAAATAATCCCAGCACAGGCTGCTGTCCTGCCTCAGGCCCCTGGATACCTGTGTGCACCCATCCTTCTGAAATCAGCTTGGGAACAGCAGCAGGGGCAGACAAATTCACCCCCTGATTCAGCCCATTCACTCCATGTCAGCTGAGGTTTGTTTGACTGGAACTATTAAAAGGAGTATTTGCATTTCCCAGTGTTTTATCCTGTTGAAGTTATTTTACAAGTTGAAATTTTCTTTCTCATGTCGATCCAGAATTATGGCAACAGCTGAGATTAGAAAATACTGTAGTTAGAAACTAATAAAGTCTGTCCTGTTCTTGTTAATAAATCCAACCATTACTTTCATGAAGAACAACATTTGAAATATAATCAAAAGGATACCCAAAGAGGTGATGAACAGTAAAAGTCATAATAATAGGAACTCACACCAACTCCAGCTAAATGCTTGCTAATTAACAGGTTTATTAACCTGCTAGAAGGGCTTTCCAGAATGAAAACCCTGACCCATGCCACAGGACAACTTTTTGGAAAGCAGAGAAAGCAGCAGGAAGCTTTTCATGGCAGCTCCCATTGTCCCAGCCCAGGTCTGACTACAGCTGCCTGTGGCTGTGGCCACTTCAAGGTTATTAAGCACATGACACATTCCCATTTCCAAGGACAAATTCCTACTGTTCTTTACCCAAGATACACCGGGCAGTATGATTTTGGCTTTTGAAGCAGCACTGAAAAACCTTCTCTTTTTTCCTATTCATTTCACCCCACTGTATGCCCAGCACTCTGCAGCCAAACACATCAAGGAGAGGCTGTGGTGGAACACAGAAAATATTATGTTTTATTCACAGTGTTGTTAGTATTAATTAGTTTCCTGGCACACACTCTTTTGGATGGCAACCCCACAACATCAAATGCTGCTATTGCTTTTATGGTTGCATACATTAAAACCTTACACAGTTCACAGCAGAAACCACCACGCACTGCAGGAGAACTACAACTCCTCCCTTCATTCCCTGTGCACAAGATGGCTCTTTGGGCACAGCTTCTTGGACACCAAATCCCAGGGAGGCAACAGGACAGCTCCTGGCAGGTAAACACCAGTCTAATTACCCTGCACGGGGTTTTGAGAGTCAAAAAACTCACCCACATATCACAAACAGCACGGCTATATGTTGCAAAGCTGCTCTGCTGGCATCTCCCTCCTTCCATTTCTGCCTCCCCTTCCATGCAATAGTCAGAACCTGGTTAAAAGCATTCCAGAATTCCATCTGCTCTTCACAGGAATGAAAGATGTTTTCACCAGCTACAAGGATGCTCAATAAAACCTGCAGTTCCAAACCAGCAGCACACACAGTCCAGAGTACAGACCACTGAATTTTGTTCCAGAATTCATCAAATTTGGTTGTCATCAAAATGATTTAATAGCAGCATTTGTACACAGCACAGCAGAAATGCAGACTGGGAGTTCTTGTTTGGAATAATGCTTCCCTTTGTGTATTCCCAACTCAAGTGCCCACAGCTGGATTTTTCAATGCAATCATCAGGCACACTCTCACTGACCTCTCCTCCATCAAAGGGCCTGCAAATAATGATCATCTCCTGGGAGAATGGAACCACAACAGGCCCAGCATACTAAACACGGAACAGCCATTATTTTGTCCCATCCTAGAACAAAACACTTATTAGCATTACAGAGAATTAGAAATAATTATTATAAACTTTTTTTGGTTTCACGAAAATGCAGTACCAGCCCACACAAACAGGCAAGAGGGATCCTTCTGCATCCCTGCACAGTTTGCTCCAGTCCTGGGTTAGCTGGAACTAGGGCAAATTTAATTAAGACTATTAATATGTAGACGCTTGTAATTAGACAAATTTCCTTTTAAGTCTTACTAGAACCCCATCTGTGGTGCAGGGTGATGTAGAATAATTCACAGGACTCATAAGATGCACTTGTGTCAGTTGTGCTTACTGGGAGCTGTCAAAACCTGTAGAAAAAAAGCCACACAGCCCAAACCCAGAAATTAAGAGCAAAGAGACATGAGAGAAGTAAAAAATATCTTCTGGATTAAATCAGAGAGTGGATATATTCACCACATCTTTTCTGTATGTCCCACATCATTAAATCAGGTCCCAGAAACCCTCAAGAAACTACAACTCCCATTACAGAACACAGCCACATTTATAATCTCACAGAGCCATAAGCATAGCAAACCCAAAGCTGAGCAGTGCCAGCTATACATATTGGATTTGCAGCTGATGAAAGAGGCAAAATAGCAAAGTACAAAGAATGAAATTACCCAGATACAGCATGAGAGATTTACAGCAAGGCAAATCCTGTTACTTAAAACAATGCTCCAATGACATATGTTCTATTCAGTGCAGCAGCTGAAAAAATGCTTTCACTAATCCAAGTAGTGTGACACTGTTGTTCAGCTTTTCTTAGAACAGCAACAACCAGGCTTTCTACACTTTCAGATGAAAAAGATATTTTTATCTTTAAAAAGATACTTTCAATGGCAAAGATCTTTGGCATATATATATATATATTACAAGAACATTGACAGAGTTGTTATATGTAAGGTTACATCTGAAAACTTACTCAAGCATTGAAGAACTGGTGTGTAACAGTTTAACATCCATTTTCAGTATTGAGAACCCATTAGTTTTAAAGAACATGAAGATTTTCTATGTACATATGTTCTTAGGAATAAGTTCTTAAAAAAAATCCCAGCTTACATTTTCCTCTTTCCAACCATAAGCATCAGCTCTCTTATACGGGAGTTAAAACACAGAATTATAGTAGGAGGCAGAATCCACATCTTGTTTTCTACAGCAATGTGCTGAGGTGGGTACAATATGCCAAAGGTGTAAGCAGCAAAACAGGAAAATCCTGCACAAGATGGGTCTATAAATAAGACTGCAACCTCACTGTTAAAGACAGCAACATACAGTGATTAAATATCCCCTACCCCCACATGATAAGCACTCTGTGAAATCCATTCCCTGCTGAGAGTTACAGAATCCCCAAAACCCAGGACCCAAATTAAAATGGAGTCCAACACAACCAGAACTAATTTTCCATGGATAAACACACAGCAGGGTGTTTCAAGCTGATCCATGCATACCTGGCTGGCTGCAACCTGTCCTCCAAGTTTACTTTTCTTATTTCAACTTCCTACAAAACATTCCACATTTATTTGGATTTAAAAACATTTCAACTTAACCATTCACCCCTTCAGCACAACACAAAAAGCTAAAGAAAACTTTAAGACGGATACTAATATTCTTTTGTTATTCTGTTTGAGGAGTTTGGTTTTGAATGGTTTTATTTACTCTGCCTGTGTGTGGATGGTGCTGCTGAATGCAGATTTACTCGAACCAGGGCACTCAGAGGCACTGTTAAAATAACTGCAAAAGGCTGGGGATGACAATTACATGTGTTTCATGCAGGATCCTCTGTAACCCCCAAATTTAACCCTAAAGGGAGCGGATGGTTAACCAGGGTTCAGAACTGCAAACTGAGGTACAGCCACTCCAAGCCCCTGGACTGGGAGTGAGGAGAAATCAAGGGCTCATCCTAATTTGTGCCCCTTTTGGAGCAAACCACCTGTGTGTTCCCATCCATCCCTGCCTGGTTTGTGCCCCTTTTGGAGCAAACCACCTGTGTGTTCCCATCCATCCCTGCCTGGTTTGTGCCCCTTTTGGAGCAAACCACCTGTGTGTTCCCATCCATCCCTGCCTGGTTTGTGCCCCTTTTGGAGCAAACCACCTGTGTGTTCCCATCCATCCCAGCACCAGCATCATCCTCCAGCATGGCCAAGTGCTGAGCCCCAAGCCACAGGCTCAACTCAGCCCACAGGAGAAGCAGCTCCTGTTTCTGACCTCAACCCTCCAGAAACTGCTCCAGAGAATAATAATCAATGAATGCACCTTTATGTTTTGGTCAGCATAAATGTAACAACAAAACCACAGCGACGCTTTGCCTCCTCCATCTGACACTGCTCAAGGCTGCACTGCACGTCCTGCTGTTTGTATTTCTGTACTGAAAAGACAGATTGCACTTTAATATGACAAAGCATTCGAACAAAATGGAAGAGAGATCCTTGACTCATCACAGACAGAATTCCTAGCACCCTGCATTGCTGCTTGGATGCAAAGTGAAGAGTTTCCTCATTTTTTTCCCTGCTAAACATAGACTACTCACTTTATTACGCTGTATTTTTAAATAGCCATATGCACAATCATCATCATCATCATCATCATCATCATCATCATCTAAACAAGTTTAATATACAGAGCATCCGTCTGCCAAAAAAGGTAACACCCTAAAAATGGTTCGTGGAAAGAAACCTACCCAACAATAAACTGATCTCTACTCCCACTTCTGGAATCCTCAACACAGAAATCAGAGACGTGACGACAGATGAAGAAGGAAAAGGTACTCACAAATAACACCTTCTGCAAGCCATCCTTGAATGGGGGGTGGCCTTGGTATTTATATTTTCTTTCACGCAATCTGAGGTAGAAAAGCTCTTTCTCAAGGAAAAAAAAATGTAAAAAAAAAAAAAAAAATCACATTCAAAGCTTTTGCATGCTCATTCAGGCTCAGCCACGGCGGAACATCACAGATAAGTAAGCTGGTGATGTAACCAGCATCAAACACTGCATTAGATAAACCCAAAGGCTCTACAGGGTTATATTTTGCAAAGCCAAAAGGTTTTTCCCAGAGAGGAGGTTTAGCAAGCATAAACCAGCCACGCTGTCCTCACATTCCTGGTGGGCTTGCTTTCTGCTTCCAGAAAAAGTCCCAAAGCTGTATTTATTATTCAACTTCATCACCAAGAAGAAACAATATGCTTTCTCATTTGATATTTAGACGGAAATATCAAAGCACCAAATGTTGCATTTTCGAATGCACCATCTCTGCCTGCTCACTGTAGTACAGTCCAAACCAAGAAAAGGCCATTGGTCCTTTTATCTCCATGGAAACAGCAGCATCTGTGAAGATGAACGTATTCCCTCCTCACTGCAAAGACAATTTATAGTCACATACTATGACATAAACTGATAAGACAGCAAAGCTAATCAACAACTAGGAGAAACAGCAACCTAAACATGAGATTAAGCTCTTGCTCAAGAGAATATTCCTCTGTATACAGCATTTCTCCTGTGAAAATTGCAGAATTATGAAGCAGATCAAGCTGTTCCTGAGAGCTGCTGCAGGTTGGGGATTTGTGAACTTCCCAGTTTGGCTAACGAGGAGAGTGGCTGAATACAATTAGCTTCTGGCTTGAATCTGTAGTTAAATCCTGCTAAATGAGAAGAGATTTAAACAAAGTTGCTCTTTGCAAAAAAAATTACTGAAGAATTATTACACCAGTGTTACCTTTTCTCTGCAGAAGAGCTGTCATCTTTAATAGCAACAGCAGAGTGAGAAGTTTTGTAACTCTACAGGCGACTACCTCCCCATCTTCCCCCTTTTTAGCACCACCAGTGGTGCAAACACTTCAGCACCATCCTGCTTGTGCTCTGTGAGCCTCTTCTCCAGGGAAATGGGCATTTCTACAGGCCTGATGAGTCATCTCTACTTGATTTCATTCAGTGGTCCTTTACAAAAGAGAAAACCAAACGAAAAACTAAACCAACAGACCCCAGAGAGTACAAAAAATATCCTTTTTTCCTCCCCTCTCCTGCATCCTGCCCAGCTCCGATGCTCAGCACTCAGCCCTGACGTTCCCAAGCCAAGCTTCCTCCCTTCCTTTGTGAATCAACAGAATGACCATCTGCTCACATTATTAAGTTAAATATACACCAGAACACACTGATGAGGGCAACTCATTTGCCACGGTCAAGTGATCAGCTCCATGGCCAGTTGTCCCATTTCCAGAGTGACAGGGGGCAGTGGGCAGCCAAATCCTCACAGCTCCCTCAAGGGGCTCAAGGGGAGCAGGAACTGCCAAAGACTCTGCAAAACTTTAAAAAAAAAAAAAANAAGTCAGTATGAGCAAAAAAAAAAAAAAAAAAAAGGGAAGCAGGAGATCTTTTGTCCAAACTGATTTGCAAATGAATTAGGGTGACCTAATTGCAGCCTCACTGTACCTGAAGGAGCCAAAAGGGAAGATGGAGAGGAACTATTTTAAAGGGTCTGGAGCAACAGGAAAACAGGAGTGGCTTCAGACTGACAGAGAGTAGGGATAGATGGGATACTGGGAAGGAATTGTTCCCTGTGAGGGTGGGCAGGCCCTGGCACAGGGTGCCCAGAGCAGCTGTGGCTGCCCCTGGATCCCTGGAAGTGTCCAAGGCCAGGCTGGACACTGGGGCTGGGAGCAGCCTGGGACAGCAGAAGGTGTCCCTGCCTGTGGCAGGGAGTAAAACAGGATTTTTAAAGTCCCTTCCAACCCAAACCAGTCCCTGATTGCATGATTCTCTCTAGCAGAGGTGCACTTTGGTTTACAAAAGGAAATTTGATGATAAATTGTAGAATTGTCAGAGCAGCCACAGCTCTCAAGTCACATCAGCACGTGCTAGTGCCATGGAATGCAATAAGAAACCAGAGGGGAAGTAAAGGCCCCAAAATTCCCCATTCCCCCACATAACTGGCCTGTAAGGCTTGGATCCAGCATCAACAGGTGCCTCAGCAGGATTAATCTTATGAAAGCTACAACAACATAAATATCCACTTGATGGGGTGCTGCCCTCCCCAGCAGAGTGAGCTCCAGGGAACCCAGCCTGGTGTGGCCGTCCCCAAATATCTTTGTTGATAGGGTTTCCAAAACCTTCCCTGGGAGCTTGGTCCTGTAACTCCGACCTACATGGGCTCATGGCACAGGTCAGGCTCCAGAGCAAAGTGTCCCCGTGCCACACTGGAGGTCTGGATTGGAGCATCCATTCCTTGAACACAGATAATGCCTGAGAGGCACTGGCATGATCACAGGTGTCTGTCAGCTTTGAAAGTTGAATAATCTTTTGCACAAATTAGGAAAATTCAGAGAAATACAGATTTAGATACGGGGTTTTTTTCTGCTGCACAGCCTAAAGGTATCTTGCCTTCCAGGGAAGCTTTATAATGATTCAAATACTGCTTCATTTTTAGCAGATACCAAATACAGAGCACTGGAAAAGTACAATTTCAAAAGGTGCTTGTGTGTCCTAAACTTGCACATCACAGCCACCATACATCACATAAATGATAAATGCCTGCTAAAGAAACAACACCATTCCATAAAGAATCCCATAAAACAGCTTTCCAAGCTATTGCAAGGTCAAGCACATCAATCACAGAGCAGCATATGAGGAAGAGAATATACAGGCTTGGCAGCTTGGTGCATTCTTCTGGTTTTAATTCCAGTTTGTGCAGATGTCTGACAGTGCACAGGTCAAAAAGTGAGGAATGACTTACCCATGTATTCAGAAAGGTGCTCCCTGGATGATAATCAATCCAGTTCAAGGAGGACAGGAAAACAAGAAGCACTTCAGTGCATGGCATTGTTGCTTGTGTTTGGGACAAGCTTTCAATTCAGTTCTAGGTTTTGGTTTGATGTGTCTGGATAAAATAACTGAGGAAACAACTATCTGGCTCTAAACTCACCTAAGCTCCACAGTTTCATTCAAGATAACAGGCTCATTTGCATAATTTCTGTTAAACACTGGTTTAGCCAAGATACTTCAGCTCAGTCTCCCTCAGCTCTCCCCTGGAACAATGGGAGTTGGGCTGATGAGTAAGGGTGGGATAAAGTGTGCCCACATCTGTGTCTTAGCAGAATGAACTCAAATGTTTCACAATTGATTGAATACTACAAAGTGAGAAGTTCATAACTGCACAGGCTGTTTAGCCTCAGCTTTTAACTTTAAAAAAGGCTTTTCTTTATCAGAAAAATGCAGTAAGTAGGGCAGAACTGGGGACACTGGGGCCGAGTCCTCCCCAGCACTACAAAGCCAGCTCAGCAAGACACTTGTGCAGTCACTTGATGTCACTGTGTGAAAAGAACTGGACATAAAATGCCCAAGTCATTATCCTAACCACTGTACAACCTACAAGTATTACAGACAAGGACTCTGATCTCACTGAAGTGCCTGGGAAGAACTCCACATGGGCCTCAGCACAGCCTGTCACAATAAATGCCCAGTGGTTCCGAGTGCTCTGAACACTGATAACCTGCCAGCATCAGTGACCTGCACAGCCACAGAACTAGCTGTCCCCAAAACCCAGTTTTCTCAGCTGAGATTCCTGTTCTGCCCATGGCTGTGAGGAATAAACAGATCACCTGAGCAATATCAAACACAGTACATCATTTGTTTTGAATGAGGGCCTGAATTTATCTTCAAGGTTTTGAGACAGACTATCAAGTAAAGCCATTTGTTACCAGTTATTGTATTTTCATGCTTATTATTAACAAGTTGGTGTCTGCAGGATTAAGAGGCTTAGCTATTGATTCATTCTAGAAGACCAGAGCAAAGGCAGTTTGTGGTTGAAATTTTGGGTGAGGCCACAGGAGACAAAGGACACATCCCTGCCCCTGCCCAGGAGGTCTCAGACCATCTACTCAAACACAAGATGAATGCTCAGCTCCTCCTCCCTACTCCTGCCTCACCCATCCCAAAATAAACCTTTACCCTGCCTGGTCCTGACACAGCCCCCAGATGTTGTTATTTGGAGTTGAGGAAGCAGAAGTGGCTCGATGATCATTACCCTCACATATGGACACACACAGGACACAAAGCTGACCACCATGGTGCTCACACAAGCAACTTGTGACCTGAGAGATCATTTCTGTAGGAAAAACTTCCACTACAGGCTACAAACTCCCACATACCGACTCTCTCACCTGAGACTGAGCTACGTCTTGGAGCAACCTGGCCTGGTGAAAGCTGTCCCTGCCCAAGGCAGGAGGTGGGACTGGATGGGCTTTAATGTCCCTGCCAGCCCGAACCATTCCATTGCTCCGCTCCTGAAATCCTGTGCCTGTGGAGGCTCCATTCAGCTCCTGAGGAGCAAGGCTGCCACAGGGATCCAAATCACATCTGTGGCCCCTCCTCATCAAGGCTGGTGCCAGCCCCCATGAGCCCCAATTATGTAATTATACACTCTTTACCTCTCTGGGCACTTGTACTTCTAATGCACAAAATGTGTCTCAGAGTGAGAGAGAGAACCCCAAAGACTGCACTAGAGATACTGATGCTTGGAATACGATGGGAAAGATCCAGCTCCGTGCTCCCTTCCCTGCAGGCATGTGTGCCCCTCCATGGAACATTCACTGCCCATTACTGCACTGATAAAATATTGAAGCTCAGAGAAAAGTAAACAGTTGTAGAAGAACTGCCAAAAATGTTTCAGGCCAGAGTACAGTATTTTCATTTTCAATCACATTTTGAAATATTTCTCATGAGCGCTTGTAGTTCTGTCTGAAGCCTCTGAATAATTTTTTCCTACTGTTTATTTTAGCAAGATGCCCCAAAGCTTTCACTGGAAGCTGCTTCTAATTTTCAGCTTGGTTGTTACTGATGAGTTGATACACATTTGCTTGTGTTGAATTTCCTCTGCAATAATTTTATCCCTGTATGTTTTGCACTTAATATAGATGCTAAATGCATTTACCTATTATATCTTATATCTTAGATACTTTCCATTTACCCTTAATATAGTTAGAAGTAGTTATTAAATCTACTCCTTGACCAAAATGAGGCCCCAGCTAAGCATCATTTCAGTAGCTGCTGAATGAATTTTACTGTCCTTCATCACACAAAAAAAAAATCTCTTGCAAGTATTAAACAATGCTGGCAGCAGTTAGAGTTGTGGAAAAATCCCTGTGTTATCACTCACAATAAATCCTTTTTCAACTTGTATCCTGACATTACTCTTAAAACATCCCTTGTTTCCTGCTAAACAACTTGAGCCCCAAGTAACAATTTCCTTTTAAGCTACACATAAGAACTCTGCTAAAACAAGGCTTTAAATAAGTATTTATACCTCCTCCCAACATGCATAGCCACTGCTTTTTAAAGGAAGACTTTGAGAAAGGTCTTTCGCACCCAAATTCAAATAATTTTGCAGCCTTCAGTCAGCCCTAACACAAACTTCTACTGAAAATGCTAAAATGCTTTGTATTAAATTGATCACCTTAAAAAATTTCTCTATGAGCACTTTATGTGACAGCACTCAAGATCCCTTCTGGCACCTCTGGTTTGTGCAGCTTTACCCTGTTCCTGGTCATCCAAGCTCCTCAAACTCCTTTGCACTGCATGTGACTGCAAGAGGAAGGATCACCTCTTTAAAGTAACCTGAACCCTCAATTAAGAAATTGGTACATTTTAAGGTAAAATATTAAACTCTCACGTTCTGCAGGCCCTTAGTACACTCTTGACCCTTCACTGGGTAATACCTTAACTGTCCTAAACTTGAAGGCATCCCATAGATTTGTTTTCTCCAAGATATTTGGTTCCCTGGAGATGGTAAGAGGTGGAACAAGATGGGCTTTCAGGTCCTTTCCAACCCAAACCATTCCAGGAAAATGCCAAGAACAGAGAACAAATACAGAAGAAGTCTATAAACTTACAGTTTGTGCATGACTGAATGACAAAATATTTAGGAAAAATCCAGGACTGGACTATTTCAGAGACATGCAGTGCCAGCAGCAGCAGGAATCCCTGGAACACAGCCTGGGAACAGTGTGGACAGGGAGCCAGGACAGGGTTTGGGCCTGAGTGACTGGTGGCCACCTGTGCCACCAGTGCTGGGGAGCCACCCTGCAATGGGGACTTGGGAAGCAATCCTGCTTCTGCAAGTCTGGAAAGGTTTTTAATTGCTTGGGTTAATTCGACTTCATCGCAAAAGTACAAAATATTTGTGGAGACGCATTCCTTCATCCTCTGGACAATGGAGCTGAAAATGTAAAATCCAGGGTGGATCCTCCTGCATGGACCTTTCAGCCGTGAGGTGATGCAGGTACAGCACCAAAAAAGGGCCAGCAGCAGAACAAATCCTAATGAGCAGAATGTAATTAACACCTGCTCATCGTCTGGTCTCTAAGTGAAGCCATATCTGCCACCAGAAGAGGTTTTACAAACATTAGGAAATTAATGGGCAGTGTAATCATTAATCACTGCAGAAGAGGTAAGAGAAGTCTCTAGCCCAGGATACCACGTGGCACTGACACTGCAGATGTTTTTAATGTGTTTTTCTGACCTAACCCAGAATTACAAAGTCATTTACCCAACAATTAGCTAAGCCAGAAAAGCAGTCAACTGGGCTGTGAATGGATAAAAGAAGTTCAGAAGTGTTTCCTACATCCTTGGTGCATATTAATCATGTATTTTATTTCTAGCTTTAAATTCTGACTGCAGCTGCTGTTCAATGGGTCTTACATAACACACTGACATTAAATTTATTTGTTTCATCTTTTCTACATAAAAATAAGCTGGGATTTTATGATTATTCCTTTGCATTTATTTTCTGCGAAGGCATTTTAACTATTTTGTCCTTAATTGTTGCAATAAAATCCAGCTTAAGCATTTTAGATGAAGCAAAAACCACAAATTAACGATCATTAAATTATTTTGGCAACCAGACTCATGGCAGATTCCACAATAAGAGGCTGAAATTCCATTTTAGTAACAAGACTAGCTGGAATATTTGCACCAGAATTATTAGCTAGATGTTCAGCAGATCAATTTTATTAATTAAACAGGCAAGACTGAAGATAACTGCTGTCAATAAATCTGTCAATATGTTAATACAGACACCAGTGTCACCCCTCTCCACAGGGTAAATATAAACCAAACCCCAGCTGGATACTCCATGGATGCAGTACTGACTGGAGCAGGAAGTTATCATGTAATATAAATTCCCTACAAGCTTATAGGAGAATATGAGGATGAGATAAAGAAATCCCAGCTGAGGTCTTGAGTTCACCTGGTTCCCATGACACCTCTAAGCCATGCATTTGCTGTATTTGTTTTTAAAATGTATTTTAAACTTAGAGGAAGGTCAGCAAACAGATTTTCTGATAAGTTTACTGGCTCCTAAAACATGGAGCGACACCAGTTTGGTGCTGTTTGCTGATGAAGGGCCATCAAGTCAGTAATTTCAAATAAGAACTTTTCAGTGGAATAACCACAGAATCACAGGATGGTTTCAGTTGGAAGGGAGCTTTAAGCCCATCCAGTTCCACCGTGGGCAGTGGCACTTTCCAGTGTCCCAGGTGGCTCCAGCCTGGCCTTGAACACTTCCAGGGATCCAGGGGCAGCCACAGCTTCTCTGGGCAATGAGGAATGAATTTCGGTACTGGAGGAATGCAGGAAGAGAACAGCTCACAGCAAGGCTGCACTTAGAGTTGTAACTTACAGGAGAGGAATGGGATATCCCAGGGGGATTTCTCAGGAGAAAAAGCCCTGTCAATCAATTTACAGCACACATACAGAACCTGTGTGATGGGCAAGAAAACCCCTGGAACAGCTGCACATGGAAAAGCATCTGGAATATTCTCCTCATCTGTTACCTGCAGAAAAAGCAGGGAACAGATGCTTTACAGCTGAATCTGCAGAATTATGGCAGATTTAAGACAGGAGCTTTTTGACAGTTCTAAGCCAACAGAAGTTTAAAAAACCCCACTTGTATTGCCTAAAACACTCAAAAGCACCAATATTCAATGTATGCTCTCAGTCCCTGCATTCCCCTGCAGCCAGAGTGATTTGAGATGAGTCAGCTGAACACGAGAATCCAAACAACATGTGCCTAAGCATGTGCTGCTCGGAGCTGCAACAACAAACCCACAGCACTCTGCTTTGAGACATCCATCCAAACACCTTTCCCCTGAAAGCCCATCCCACATCCCACATCCCACAGCACGCCAGGCTGCCTCCTCTCCCTCCCCACTCAGCTCTCCTGGGTAGCACAGACCCACACACAGAACTCACCCTGCACTGCAGAGGGACTCGGGAGACAACAGCAGCCCGTGCTTAATGCAGCTCAGATCTAAAGGCATTTCAGTCTCAACGTTTCTTTCCACCAGCATTTCTCCACTACACACTAATACATTTTTAAAAAATTATTTAAATTCACTAACACCCTTTTGGCTCCAAATTATACAGAAATGTGGCCAGTGGTAACTCTTAGAATATTTTGGGTTTTTCCACTCTGGTAGAGGATTCCCTTTGCCAACCCTCTTGCTCTTCCCCAACTTTTGTTCATTTTTACAATGCAAGCTATGACTGGGATAAAGTCTTCGTGCAAACCACAACTCCCAGCACTACCTGAGACACGATTAACTTTTTCCAGCAGAACTCTTCAGTTTAATAATAATTTTAATATACGTTTAATTATAAGTTTAGTTCTAAACCAAGCATGTAGATGTCGGTGCTGGATCTCTGGAGCTTCTAATACATAATTAGGAGGGCAGGAAGAGATCTCCAAGATCAAGTCCAATCTTTGATCAAAAAACTCCACACCCACTAAACCATGTCTCCTAGGGCAACATCTGCTCATTTCTTGAGCTCTTCCAGGGATGAGGATTCCACCACTGCCCTGGGCAGCCTGTGCCAATGTTTAACTCCTCTCTCAGTGAAGAAATGTTTCCTGATATCCAACCTGAACTCTCACTGGCACAATTGGAGGCCGTTTCCATGTGTCCTCTCGTTCCCTGGGAGCAGAGCCCAACCCCCCCGGCTGTCCCCTCCTGTCAGGAGCTGTGCAGAGTCACCAGGCCTTCTCCCTGAGCCTCCTTTTCTCCAGGCTGGACAGCCCCAAATGTCCCCCAGCAGATTATTTTGGCGAATTAAGAGCAGATAAAAAATCAACCCTCCACCTGTTGCTATGAACATATTATAAGTTTCTCTGTGTGTAAGCCTTCTGATCATTTTCCCATGGGAGAACATCCTTTTGCTGTCTTTTACTCTGTATAAGCTTTCTATAAACAAAATACCTGTGTCTGTTCTTCAAGGACATGGAATTGGTTGGCCTACTCCTACCTATGAGGAGAAGGAGCTGAAATTACTTTATCTTTCTGATATTGTAAACTATTCGAACACATTCCCTGGACGAAGCAGCAGCAGGAGCATGGAGAATGCTCTCTGCTGAGCAGATATAGAAAAATATTAGAATTATGGAGTCATTTTAATAAATCGTATTAGCCTTCTGAATTTATTGTCAAGAGTCCTTTCTTCTATGTATGGACCACGACGATATCCATCCTCTCAAGGTCCTCCAGCAGGAGCCTCCACAAACAAAGCCCTTGTGCAGGGCGTGGAAGGCAGCAGCACTCTGCTGCACACAGAGGATCTGTGGCTGACACAGGAGCACACAGCACACTCTTGTAGGCACAAAAACCCCTCGAGTGCCCTTCTCCAGCTCCGTTTGCTGGCAGCAGCCCTGGGCTGGGCAGCAGCTGGTCCTGGAGCGCGGCCAGCCCCTCATCCCAGAGCTGCTGGACGCCAGCCACGCTCAGCCTGGTGGGCAGAGCAGCTGGGCACTGGTGACCTTGGGAATGCAGGGCCTTCCAGCTGGGCTCTGCCAGAGTAACCCTAAAAACCTCTGCACAGGAGCTGTTTCTAATACATCATCTATTGCATCTCTTTTTTATTCACAGTCCCACGGCCCTCTTTGGTTATAAATAGTAAAAGCATATTTAAGCGATTTAAATGACCTTCCAGACCAACAAAAGCAATCAGGACAGCTCCTAGCAAGCCTCTGTTGTTAAATCCCCAGAAATGGGAGAGCTGCAGCAGACTTTCCCGTTTCAAACTGAAATTTGAGATATTGAGCACTTCAACCAAGGGCAGCATCTTGAAAAGTTTGCAGGTACAGGGTCGAGCCATGGAACTTCCTGTTATTATTCTTTTATATGCAGAAATGGCTTGAAACAATGCTAGAAATTCTTATACTATGCCAGAATAATTAATACAGGAGCAATCCTGTGTGTTTATCCCATTTCAATTCTCCTCCACAGAAAGCAGCTACCAATGGTACATACTACAAGAAGTGATTTTGGGAATTAAATATGAAGTACATACCAAATTTTGAGTTTAGTGTACATATCAGAACTTTTTTACGGCATAATTAATAACACAATTAGAATATATTACTGTCATGTTTATACTACTTGTAATGAAATTCAAAACAAAAACACTTTCAAAGCAATTCTTATATAGAGTGCACAATTCTATAGGAGTAGAAACCATAGAAATATTATAATGAATTCTAACCATAAGCTTCTTGAACAGCAGTTTGTCTAAAGCAATTAGCCTCTTTCCCATGCAAATATCTGAAATTAGAACAGCAGGTTATGAAACAATTTGTTGTGTATTTGTGTTGTGGATCACCAGAGAACACCCTTAGCAGGAACCATGCCATGGGGACACACTTCAGTTTGGTGATTTGAAAATCCATGCACAAAATATCAGAACAGTACTCAACTTCACCATCTATTATTATTAAAACAACCAACCAGGAAAAAAAAACCAACAAAAAAACCCACCAAAAGAAAAAACCACACACACCAAAAAAAACCTCACCAAAAATCCCAGCAAGAACTTTAATTTTTTTTTTAAAGCAACAAAAATACCAAGTTCTTGACCTTTGTTTCTGACATGCACTCTCAGAATAAAATTCTTGATAAAACAGCAATTCCTGAGGAGATCTCACACTTGGCAAGGCCAGTTTTGTCCAGAAGACCCCAACTCTCACAGACCCCCACCAGGGAACGGGACAGAAAGGAAGGGAATTGGGGCTGTTTGGCCTGGAGGCAGCAGCAGCTTTGGGGGACCTGAGAGGAGGTGACTGAGGATGGGGACTGGGACAGAAGCCAGACTGGGATGGGGAATTCCTGACTAAAAAGTCCTTTTTTCCCTCTGAGGATGACAAAGCACTTGAACAGAGCCCCAGGGCAGTTATGGAACCTTCAGCTTTGGGGGTTTTCAAGATCTCATGGGCAGCCCCTGAGCAAACTGGTCCAGTTCCAGGCTGGTCTGACTTTGAGCACGAGGCTGGAGTAGATGCTGTCCAAGGTCCCTTCAATTGAACTGTTCTGCAATTTCATAATATTCTGATACTTCCCTGATTCCAAGAACTTGCAGTTCAGTGTGTCCTCAACCACAGGAGCATCCTGGAAGTTAATAAGCCTGGGTACATTTTTCATCCATGACTGTCTTTGAAATCTGAATGGACTCAGTATCAACCACCTTCTGGGACAGAACATTGCAAAGTTCCACTCCACTTTACAAGAAAAAAATATTTCTGTTTTCTTAAGCAACCTCACTTTGAGCTCAACAGCTGTGGTTCCAGGAGAGGGTGAATGACTGCTGCTCATTCTCATTCTAAAATCCTCTTTTGAGAGCCTTCTCCGCAGTTGCCCTTTGCAAAGAAAAGACCCAACAAAATTGTATTTCATGGCAGGTTCAATGTTTTTCTTCCTCACAGGAGGAGGATGATTGAAGGCCCTTTAGGGAAAATGCTGAAAGGAACTTCACCAAGCAGATATTGGGATGTAACTTGCAGACATAACCACCTTTGGGGTTCTCAGTGCTCCCCTGGGCGTGGGGAGCAGGGCAATGTGCCACTGTCACCAGTCAAGAGGGAGACAGATGGCACTGGAGGCAGCATCAAGCTGCAGCAGGTAAATCTGTTCTGTTTGCAGAGCTGGGGGATTTCACCTGAACTTCAGGAAAACATCCCTATTAATCCCAGCTCCGCCAGCCACAGTAGGGCAGGGTTTTTTCTTTTTTAAAATGTATTTAAAAATGTTTGAAAGAATAGTTTTGTTGCTGGGAGAAAGTTAATTGGCTTCCAATTTGCTAAATAATAAACTAGATCTTTCTCGTAACGTTTGCTCCAGAAAAATACTAATTTTAGCCTAACTTAAAATGCAATCAAACTTAAAATCTAGAACTAGCTGCAAATATATCAGACCAACCAGTAGAAGTTTTCTGACAATGCTAATACAATTACGATGAACTATCCAGCTGGTTCCTAGACATGTGACCCCTCAGCCCCATCAAAAAGCTATTTCTTAGTGATAGTTTTTCTTTATGTCTAAAAACTAATGGAGAAAACAAAAAAGAGATTAATTCCTCATATTTAGCCTTATATTTCAGATTAAAAAATGGAACTGTGGCCTTCTAGGCTGCAGGCTTTGTGAGAGAAGCACATTCCTCTGCCTTTGGATGGGCCCAAACTGAGAGCTGACACACTTAGGACAGGAATATTCAACTCAAAGGACTTTCAACATCTGCAAGACAGTCTAAATCTTTCAGTGCTGAGAAAGATTACAAAGATACATGTGGATTGCTTATATAGGACAAAATCAGCATTTCCTAAGGTTGCTGGGAGAAATCCATGGGCAGAACAAAGGTGGGAGCTCCCGAGGCGGCTCAGCACGATGAGAAACCCTACAAAAAGCCCTGTTCAGTGCTGCAGCAGACAGGGGGAGGGCTGAAGAGACGGATGAGAGGCCTTGAGAGGGATGGCAAAGGAGGAGGAGTGGGATTTTCCTTTTAAATCACCACTGCATGCCCTTCCTCTGAGGGGGCTGCACAAACTGGGACACAAAATCCCAAGTAAACGTGGAAAAAAGTTTCATCAGCCAAGGCTAATGGGGTCAGCTTAGGCACAATAAATGCTTTACATTTATTGTTATTATACATTTATATTATTATATAATTTACATTTATTATACATTTATTTAATTTATTATACACTTATATTTTTATATAAATCCAAACTCAGCCCAGTTTGGATTTAATAGACATGGGTGACACGAGTATTTTTTATTTTTTAAGCAAACAGCTGAATATCTAAACCTACAGACTCAAACCCAAGCTGTTGCAGGCAAGAGAAGCTTTCTTGAGTGTTTGGTGCAGAGTCCAAAGCCTCACTGCTCAAACCCCACCTTAGTGTAAGTATTTTGGATTAATGGTTGGACTTGATCCTAGAGGTTTTTTCCAACCTTAATGATATTGTGATTTCCTTAGTGATCCGTCATGAGACCTTTTCTATCTTTCATGGGAGAAATCTTGCTGGGGTTGGGATTAAATTTACAAGCAATCCATCCATCCTCCCTAAGTCACACCAGGTTTTCCTCTGTGAGACCAAAAAGGGAGCCACATGCTGTCTGAAGCACAGCCATCCACGCTGGGAGAAAGGTACAACCTGGTCAGTTTGGGGAAGAAAGGCAAAAGGAGAAATAAAGGCAGTGCCATCAAACCTGACATAGCTACTGAACGTTCTGCCTGCTTGAGTTTGGGCAAGGATGGTTTTGTCAAATGAGGAAACTTAAATGCCAAGAGTGAGTCATCCCTCGTAAGCAGAACACAACAGACCTGCCAGCAGATCTCTACTTTCTCAATGTCTGGTGAACACTTCATTACCAGTCTGGGGAGCTTCTCCAGAAGGTATAATTAGAGGCACAGATATAAGGAAGGCTTTAAAAATAAATATAGAATGGCGACAAGTTATTAATGTAGGTGGTTCAGATTTTAGTCTTTAATTTAAACTGAAGGTTAGAGTACGTGAAATAATAAGTCTTGGAACTCCCTATAGTGCTATTGTTATTCCATGACAATAAAGTGGGAAAAACAGAGGGCTGCATTTTAATCCAGGGCAATGTGTGTTCCAGGAATAATCATGTTGCAGTAATATATATATTTTTTTGAGGGAGCAGGTCTGCACAAAATGCAAAATGATTCAAAGTGCAATGGCTCTGCTTTGTCACAATCAAAGAGGAATCACCAACAACAGGAACTGCCTTGGTGGGAAAACCCAACTGCTGGCCTGGGGCAACTCTGGGGCACCACAGGCATTGCCAAGGCCCAGGGAAGCCCAGGTTCTTCCCCTCAGGAGGATGGATTTCAACCCTAATTCCTCCTGTAGCAATGAGGGGATGAGTTCAGCACCTCGGGAAGGCCCAGATGGCCACGGAAGGACTCACGGCGAGGACAAAAGCAGGCTTAGAAATGATCTCTGCTGCAGACAAACCAGAGCATCCCCTGCTCCTGACCAACCCCAGCATCCTCAGAACCACAGCATCCTCTGCTCCTGACAAACCAGAGCATCCCCTGCTCCTGACAAACCAGAGCATCCCCTGCTCCCGACAAACCAGAGCATCCCCTGCTCCCGACAAACCAGAGCATCCCCTGCTCCTGACCAACCCCAGCATCCTCAGAACCACAGCATCCCCTGCTCCTGACAAAGCCCCGCTCCCCTGATGCCTGCAGCCTGGCCAGCCTGCCTTCCCCAGCAGCCTCCAGCAGATGGGATCCTGCGGAGCAGAGCGCCAGCTCTGCCGTGAGTCACCAAAATGAGTCAGTTCTCACCCGCTCAGCACTCAGACACTGATACAATATGGCACAAGTCTGCCTGGGCTGAGGGGTATTTATAGCAGCCTGACTCACTGGCTAATGAGAGCTGCCTCGCCCAAATTAAACATTTGCTATGGAGGCCGTGCACAGGATCCCAGCTCGGTGCTCCGCAGGCACTGGGAGCATCTCACAGTCACATCCGAATCCACACACGTGATCCAGAACTTATTCAGCACTTCTCATTAATGAGATGTGGCTTTCCTTCCTCAGGGCCACATCTTTTGATGTGTGTTTGGATGACTTTAGATAAAACTTCAGAGCTTTCACTGCTTCCCATTACTCTTCAAGCAGCTATTGCCCAGAAGCTTTCTTTTGGGAATACAATCTACTAACAACACCAGACCTGGTTTAGGATCAACCTCTATCCTAACTTCTTGGAGGCAGGAAAGGTGCAAAACCAAAACAAACAAAATGGGAATTTTTAAACAAACATAAAAGGATGAAAAGGACCAAGCTTTAGGCAGGAGCTCACCCTTTTTTCAGTGCTTTCTACCCTGAAATATCACAGCCCAGACTGACTTAAAAAGCTGTTAGTAACAGTATTTCCCTGCACAGGGTTACAAAGCATTCTGATAAACAAACAAGCAAAAAGTGGAACCTGTTATAACTTGTATGGGATCACTTTCTAGATGAAAATAACACCTGTAAATGGCAAAAATGCAGTTTAAAAAATTGCTTCTAAATACAAATTAATTGCATAGCATGTATCTGTCTAAATCTTAAGGGTTCTGTTCAGTGAAGGGTTCAGTGAATAGGTTATCTATATTAGATAACCTAAATGTAGAATTTAGGGCAAGGTTTCAAAGTTTTCAGTGGCAATAATTCAGCTCATATAATGCAGGAGCATTCATTCATGATGATCCTTGCTACAAGAGGTTAATAAAAATCTGTGATTCCATTTTAGAAAGAATTGCTGTACATAAAACTAAGAAACCTCACAGATGAAGAGGTGAATGAGTCGCCCAGAGACAGAGAAATTCAGCATGATGGAACTGCACATGGCTGGCCAAAAATCCTGTCTTTAGGAGGTGCAGTCCCTGCAGATGGATGGTGCAAGGAGAGAGGTTTGCAGCAAATAGAATACACATAAAATCTGTCTGGATGCAAAGGTAGAAGGTTTTGGAGTTCAGCTTCGGGTTTGTTTGGTTTGTTTTGTTGGTTTTTTTTGGTTGTTTTTTTTTTTTTAATAGCTTAGAGTTGTCCAGTACAAAGACTACCTCACCATGTCCTCAATGTGGTTATTTTTGGTGGTCTCAAAATGAGAAATGTGGTTATGAAGGGGTTTGTTGCTTCCACTCTACTCCCACCCTCCTTTCTGCTGATGCTTGGAGCAGGATCAGATGTGGAAGCATTTTGTTCTAACAGAAGCAATTCCCATACCAAAGTGCCTGTGGAGGTTTTTACAAGTACTCACTTTGCATTGCTTAAGAGAGTATGAAAATGTCAGATATTTTCAAACCAGAATGGAGCAAACCAGTGAGATCCCACTGCACCAGAATAAACTTCTATCCCCGGTACCAGAGACCCTGAATAAAACAGACACAGCTTCTCAGGAGACTCAGGGAACTGCTGAAGTGCTATTTTCCCCCTTTTCAGTACAAAAAGCTGCTGTTAAAGCAGTTATTTTGTTCAGCTGCTGATTGAAGGCTATTCACCAAGCCCATGTTCTTCAGAAGTTAAACAACCTGGCAGGTTTCAATAATAGATGTTTCAGAGGAATATTGTCATCATCTTCTAAACACTTCTCTTACCTATAGCAGATTTTTTCCTTCCCCCACAAAAAGAGATCTTAACACAGTCTATAACAAATATTTTAGTCCACAAGTTAAAGTTCACCCTAAAAAAGAAAGCTAGATATTCAGCAAAACATCCAAATGTGAAGCTTCAAAGCCCAGCTTGTTTAACTGAAGGGTATTTATAGTGTGCATATGCTCCACGATCCCAAGGATCCTATTAAACTTTTTATAAGTTGAGTATTCTCTCACACAAAGCATCTGCTGAAGGGAGGCAGATGAGCAGATTGTTTTCTGCTAAAAACAATATTGCTTGAAGCACCACTCCGTTAAAAATAACCCTGCTAGTGAGTCAGCAGATGAGTCCCTTGTTTGAGGAGTTTTGCTAAGACAACACTTTGAATTAAATCATTTTGTCACCCCAAAACGCCATTCTCTCACTGTTACTCTCATTTTTCAACCTTCTGATGTTTTCATTCTTGTGATGGAGTTTATCACACTGCTTTTGTAAACATGCACATGTTTTTCTAACTGTCTTTTTGTTTTTCCTTTTTTCTCCTGGGAGGAGAAAGATTTGATGGACTTTGTCATTGACCAGTGTGGTTGGAGAGGATGTAACTTCACCTTCCAATCGATGGTCGTTCCCAAAACTCTATATAATGTGAAAACCAAAATAAAGTTTGTTCTTCTTTGCCTTCACTCAGCTGTGTCTCTGCGTTTCGTGTTGCGTGCTAGAGTGACATCTCACCAGACACGTTCCATTAAATCCCCGTGGCTGATCAAAGCTGGGAAGTGATGAAGGCACGGCAGACAGAGGGATGGATTTGGAGATGCTGGCACTGCCCGTGCCAGGGATCGCATTTTCCACGGTTCGTGCAGGATCCAGGAGAGGGCAATGTCTGCCTTCGGAAGAGATCCCTGCTCCGCCACGGGAGTGTGTGCCAGAGGGAATAAACAGCAGAGCTATCAGGAAAATCACAGCCAAGCCCTCGGAACGGAAGCTGGGGGCGAGGTTCATGCAGCTCCTCCTGCTCAGTTCCAGCCGGAGTATGGTCCCAGGGCACCGCACACATGACAAGATGTCGCAGTGGAGCTAGAGGGGGAGACAGAAACCCATCCGACTCGACCTCGCGGCAATAGGAATATTTTTATTTTGAAACATGTGGGCTTTATGCTGTACATCGCTGCATGAAGCTGATTGGTCTTACGGTAATTTATCTGACTCTAATTAGTAGTTTGCATTAACGTACTTCAAGGACACTGTCTTAAAACACAGCTATTGTTTTACATTCTTTTCTTCAAAGACTTACTTGTTATCTCTAAAATTTTTCTCCGGCTGTGTGAGCACAGCCATACAAAATCCACCCAGCAGGGCAGCACCTCATCCCTCCTCCTGACCAGATCACCAGAGACCATCTACCAACAGCTTCCAAACCCAAATTTTAGTTAACTTGACACAAAAACCTTCTGGAAGTTATCCCAAGTGGCTACCACAGCACTACTCTGAGCCCTTCTGGTAATTTGAGGCTCTCACCAATGCCCAGAGAAACACAAGGAAATGAGTCTTCCCGTTCATCAGAAACCACCAGGGAACGAGCAACAGTATCTGCTTTAAAACTCAAATCTTTTCAAGCAACACATCCTACAAGCTCCTCATGGTTAGCTAGGACAGACCCAGAAAGGCAGCACAGGTGAATTAAGCACATTCATTCATCTCTCATCATTTTCCAGGACCAGTTTGGGCCTTCTCCAACACCCAGAAAATGTTTTTAGCATGGCAAAAGTGAGTACATCAAAACATTGCTTCAGAAACAGTAAGGTCTGAGTGATGATTTTCTGAATTATGGTTGGGAAACTTTTAAGTCCATTCAGAAAATTCTGCTTTAAAGTGCCATGAGAGAAAAAAAATTCTGAGGAAATTAAGGAAAACTACTCAAGTATTTATGAAAACACCTAGAAATTCAGGGGATTTTTGAGTCTTAAAGATGAAAATGTTTTCAAAATTCATACAACTACAGGACTCCATCAGTAAACCTAAGATCAGAACCAGCTGTGGGAGATCCAAAGGAAACTGTTCAAACTTTTATTAAAATAAAGAAAAGCAGCAGACCCAGTTTTGACCTGATGGATGCCAAGAGCTGCAGTGTTGGTCTAATTCCTGATTAAGCTCTGCAAACCAACCCTTATCCTGCCTTTTCCTTATGGAAGAATAGCCCACACATTGAGACCACCAAATTTTGTCAGCCAGGTCGGTTTGTTTGGGGTTTGGTTTGGAGTGGGGTTTTTTTGTTTTGTAGGGGGTTTTTGGGTTGGGTTATTTTGTTTTTTCAAAGCCTCTGAAACCCAAACTCTCCAATGTGTGACTGCAATACAGTGCTGAGAGCTGCCTTGAGACACCCCAATTGCTGTAACTGCATTATAAAAATCGATCCCTTTTCACAGCACAATAAACCACTCCTGTAGTGCCCTTGATGCATTTCAGAGGCTGAAAAAAGTGTTGTAAAGAGTGATGAACTTCAATTCCTTGAGGTAGTAAGTTGTTGAATGCAGCTACAATGTCCTAAAATGCAGCAAAACTTCATGTATCAAATGTGTCAACTACACATATATCAAGTGTCCATCTTCATCTTCACTCACTTATTTACAACGGCATCAAATATATCAGTGTTATTTTTAAAAAAATTTTTCCCAGGACAGAGAAAAGGCTACTGCAGTGGAAAAGCATCATTTCATTAGCAGAAATAGGTATGAATTGGCAAAGGTAGGTAAGGACTGGATGGAAATGGGGCAGTTTGAAGTTCTAAGACAGCCTTGGCACAGGGAACAACCCTTGTGAGCTTCAGCCAGGAGCAGGGAACAGGGAAATGGGACTTCACACTCAGTCCTTAGCTCGAGTTAATGGATATGAAACAATCTGAGTGAGCCATGACTTGTTTCCTTTCTTTGGAAAAGGAGCCTTAATCCCTTACCAGCCTCAGAACCACCCGCAGACACTCTGCAGCTGTGGTGAGCAGCAGAAAACACTCATTCACTGAAATTTATCATGAGCATTCACTCGTGTTCTGGCAGCAGGACCTCCCAGGCTTCTGCCACAGGAATATGTGTGCTGGATCATCTAAAGCTGTCAGTTCCCTTTGACATTAATATTTTCCATAAAACACCATTTCTTGACCAATAAATGGCTTTAGTTAATTCCATTGACCCGAACTCCAGTTCAATAAAATTTTAGTAAAGCTTTTGTGCAGCAATAACTTAGAATTCATAGGTCACTTCAAGTATTTAAATCAAGCGTGTGAAAGTAATGAAACTGAAGTGTTTATTTTAAATGCCAAGTTGGACAATATGAATATTCCTTTGTTTTCTGTGCAGGGAGATAAAAGATTGAGAGCAAACTGAACAAGAACTGACCTATGGTGCACATAACTTAAACATGTGGTTTTGACATGCCTCAAGTACGTAGAGCTTCCTGGAATGACATTTAGAGGAGCAATAAGCAAAGGGAAAGAAAAGGAATTTAATTTGATAGAAATCTTCACCACTCCATTGGGTACAGTTGTGGGAAGTTCGAACTTGTGACCCAGCTCAACATCCATCATAATGAGACAGCACAAGATACAATAACAGCCAAAAGAAATTACTATGTACCATCTTTTCCCAAAAGCATCACAGTGTCTCAAAGCCCCTCCCAGCCTTCTCAGGGGTTTGCTGGTTTTACTCATCTCTAGGAATTCAGAATTTCATCTCCCCAGCTGATACACAAGGGAAAAAAAGATACCAGCGTGTAAACCAGACAGGATCACTGCTCCCACAGAACCTTTCAAAGGCAAGGTGAGCCCTGCAGTAAAATGTGTTTCTGCCCAGAAAGAGAGAAGTTTTATACACGAGAATACAAATTGCTTGGAAAAGATCTGAGAGGTGTGGGATCACTGACCTTCATGTCCATACATCACACACCATAAAGTGCTGGGAGAAGCCTGGCTGATACCACAAGGTTTTTCTACAATTACAAGTTTTTCCCCAAACCATGCTGGATATGGCTCACTGGGGGAAAAATTCACCTAAAAATAGGAAAAGGTTCTTTTATCCTACTGTTTTCCAGCCAATTCCTTTGGAGTCTGGCCATCTCCCTGTACTAAGAAATAAAAGAGCTCAGCTCAGTGCATCCTCAGGTCTCCAAATGTGCTGTTGGGACAGGTGATTGACTTGAAATACTAATGCTGCCTCTGGCAAAGATTTCCATGGATAAGAGAAATAGAGATCTGAGCTTTTCATTACTCACCCCTTGTATTATCAGTTTTTTATACTAATTTATATAACAGTGAACTACACAGAAATATTACCATATGAGATATAATAGCTATACAAATTCCTGAATTTCTATTTAGCATTAGAAATCAAAAGCTTTTTTAGAGGTTATGACAAGCTCAGCCTAACTAGGCATGAAATAACAAAGCATCAGGGGTGTTTAATTTTATGCTTCTATTATTTACATTATGGTTTTTTTACATGTGCTGATTTTTGCTGCCTTCTCAAGTGCTTGCAGTGGGTTCTCCAACTGTTACAGCACAGGACAGAAATCCCCACAGCCTGCAGATGGCTAAGGCAGCATCGCTTTATGGTCTGTGGCTCCCAATCCATATGGACCAAACTCCAACTGTCCTCTCTGCTTTCCCTGGGTCACTACTCTGACAGCTTGGAAGTGTTAAGCTCTTAATGCTTCTTTTCTTAAGCTAAGTGTTCCTGCATTGTTTGGATTTTCAACAACTGTAATTAGCTCACCTAGTTCTACAAATTACACTTTTCTACAGGAATATTCCTCATAAATAGGGGTTTTACTGCCTTCTCTCTGGAACTGGCTGGTAACCAGCTAGTTGGATAATAGCTCTCACAATGCTTGGACAGCATGTGGGCCTCCTACTTCTCTTTTAGCCCAGTTTCCATCATCCAAGTACACTGGGAATCCAGCAGTCCGCTGGAGGTGTGGGAGACATGACCCCCATCAGGTTTTTGCCACACCATTATTAAGCTGATATTTAAGCATCAAGGTGACAAACCGTTTTTTAAAATCAACACAAGAGAAACATTTTCCCAGATTCATCCTTTGAACATTACTGGCATGATCAAAGTCTAGAACTGGAAGATGTTGACCCACACTTCACCTGCAGTCAGTGGGACAAGGTGCCAACAAAAATGTTCAAATGATCACCTTCACATCACCACATTTTATTTGCTTCTCTCTCCAGATAAGCCCCAAACCCTTTTAAGACTGGTCCAGGGTAGGGCTGCAATCACTGCCTTGTGCCAGGCAACAGGAGCCTGAGGGGTTTTCCCTGCTGGAAGTGAAACCCCTCCCTGTTAATGCCATTAATTAGGTGGCTGCTTCAAGTGAAACATGGATCTGGCTCACCCAGACAAAAATCTGCTCTGAGCAAATTATCTGCAGGCAGATTTGTTACAGACCAGTGCTGGACTGTTGCACCCCAGCTCATTAGCAGATGCTGATCCCACTAAGTAATTAGCAGGTTTCTTTAGCCCTTAATCCTCCCCTGACATATAGCAGAGGGAGACATCCATGGGAAAGACATGGCAGTGGTGGGGATGGGGAGCTCTGTGGGAAATTACTTAAATTTGACCCTGACTAGCTGAGCTTGGTGGAAGTACTGGGTCCTTCTGCCAGCACTGGAGAGCATGGCCTAGGAGGGCCTGGGAAGGACATTCCTGTCAGGGGCCAGCACTGAGAGCTCTGCAAATCCAGCACTTCAGGAACACCTTAGCACTAAAGACTGAGGGCCTGGAAGGGGCTGGTTTGGTTCATTAGGGATGAACTTTTTGCAAGAACATATTATAAGTNTGAACTAATTATGGCCTTCCAGTACCTGAAGGAGCCAACAAGAAAGATGGGCAGAGACTTGGGATAAGGGCCTGACGTGACAGGAAAAGGGGGAATGGCTTCACTCTGACAGAGAGCAGGGTTAGACTGGATATTGGGAAGGAATTGTTCCCTGGGAGGGTGGTGAGGCCCTGGCACAGGGTGCCCAGAGCAGCTGTGGCTGCCCCTGGATCCCTGGCAGTGCCCAAGGCCAGGCTGGACAGGGCTTGGAGCAGCCTGGGACAGTGGAAGGTGTCCCTGCCCATGGCAGGGGTGGCACTGGATGGGCTTTGAGGTCCTTCCAACCCAAACCATTCCAGGATTCTACAATCATCACAGCAACAAGTTGCTTTGCAACTGCTCTAAAATGGCAAGATTTTCAGAACTTCACAAAATGATACCAGCTCTGTCTGGGAATACTCAGAAAATTCAGTACACAAAACTCAAGGCAAAATTGCTGGGCAAACATCCTAGGTGCTCTACAAAATCTAACATCATGCTTTAAAAGAAAAAGCATATTTAAAAATCCCAAAGCACCCACAGGAGCCACAGGACTGGAAGGGAGTTTTTCCTTGTTATCTGAGGGAAAGCAGCCAGGCTCTCAGCAGTGATGGGAACTCGGGAATCTAACAAGGCCTGGAGGATACAGCTCCCCAGGGCAGCTGGAAACCAGCAGGAGGAATTCCTCTGGGCTGGGACAGGAACAATCCCTGGCCACTGGCTTGAAATGCTTACAACCCTCAGGAATTTTCCACACCACAACACAAAGCTGACACTCCTGACTCAGCCCCTTAAGCACTGTACACTCAGAGAACTTCTAGCTAAACATATCTGCAATTAATTAATTACAGCTAAAGGCATGTAGGTTAAAATTCCTGCTATAAATGCAAAATCAACTGAAAACCAAGCAACCCCACCCATTGGCTGTGACTTGTTGGATATTGATCAGGAGTTCCCTGTTTTCATGTGTTCACTCTAAATTGTCCCAGCTCCAGTAATTTGTGATAAAATCAGATTCCTGTGCTCAGCTGCAACATGCAGTTCCTGAAGGGATCGGTGCCAAGAACAAGCTTTTATTAATTTAAGGGACAATATTACCCAGCCCCATTACAGACACCCCACAAGAGAAGGCAAGTGGGAACTGTTCCCATCAGCCCTAAACCAGGTTACCTCACTTGCACAGATAACTGGTTTTTTTCCTCCTCAAATGATACCGGTGAGATGATTTTTTTTTTAATTTTAAAAGCACTCAACCTGTGGTACTTGAAACCAGTTTCATTCAGATAAAACGAGTTCCTATAAATATTAATGCTGTTGATTTTATACTCCATGTAAAACAAAGGTGTTATCTGCACTTTAAAAAGCAGTTAATTCAATCAAGTCTGTTGTAATTGAATATTTCAGCTTTAATAAACTCTCCCTGAAGTATACAAAGTACCATAAATCTCAGTGCCCCATCCTCTCTCTGGAAAGAGACTGTGAGTCTTTCCTACCTCCCTCTCTGCTTTCCATCACTGTTATCAGCTCTCCATTAAAGGGATCTATAGCTTCCTCCAGTCAATTTTTTTTCCCATCAACTTCTCTTTCAAGAGCCTTAGAAATTCCTGGAAGCAGTACAATAATTCCTTCAATTTTCACAGGCACAGCTGAAACAACCACATGAGTGTTTATCTTGGAGTTACACTGAAAATTAACTGAGTAGTGTGCAGCATGAAGGCTTGAGACGGGAGATAATCAATGCAAAGCCCCTGGAAGTTTAATCATTTGTTGTTATCTGTATCCTGTCAATACTGATGAATGAAGGCAGGTGAACAGGACCGAGGTGTGTTTGCAAAAACAATCCAAAAGAGTCGCTGAGCATTAATGGTAAAAACACCCAGGCACCCCTCACCCCCAGCTGCCATCCATTTCCAGCAATTTTAAATGTTAATTGCTTTTCAGAAGATGGCAATCTTACAATCATTGACAAGTTTTAGATACCTGTCACTGCAGTCTTTTCATTGATTTGATGTACAGTTGGCCCCAATTATTTATTGAGTTCTAAAGCAGTAACCACAGGGCTCAAAAAGCTGCATTCTTGAGGAAAGCAGGAAGAAAATCCGAGTGACAGTGATCTGACATTATTTATTCATGGGTTTGCACTCTCACACACATACACTGTAAGGTACCACTGATCTCCAGAGTCAGGTTTAAGTGGGAGTCATCTTCACCTAACCTTGTGCAGAGTCAGGGAAACAGCAAGAGTCAGTCAGGGTCCAAAAGGGCAGGGAAAGAGCAAAGTGATGAGCAATGCTTTATCTTGCACCATCTCCAGAAGAGACAGAAATGCAGTCTGGAGGTAAAAGGGAAAGTCAGGTCCTGCCCAGGGAAAGCCATGGGTGAGAAGAACCCAGGCAGATCAAACCACTGCACACAAATTAGTGACAGGAAAACAAAACTGTGTATTTTTCCAAGCAAAGGAGAAAAAGTTAGAGCTGCTTGTTAGAATAGCAGACAGGGAATTAGAAGCACATCATCTTAGACTAAGAGATAGCAAAAGGGAAAGGCAGGAGTTTGAGTCCCTGGAAAGCTTCAGAGGCTAACAGACACCTTCAGAAATCTGGAAATATTCAAGATAATTTTAAAGAGATGCTACAGGTCAAACTGCAGTGAGGTTTCCCTGTCCTTTTATAAAGTTAAAAAACATGATGTTTTCAAAGAATACTATTTTTATACACACCAAATGGATTTTAAAGTGTTCCAGGAAAATCAAGTTTACTCTTACGTTCAAATGCATTTGTTCAGGCCCCCGAGAGGCAAAACCATATCAGTTCTTATAAAATATGTTTTTCCTCTCCTTGATGTTTTCCACCTTCCCCACCCCGACATGAAACCCAGTATCACAACTGGCTGTTCATTTCCAGCTGGTACCCTTGGATCTTTAGGAGGAGGGAGTGGTCCAGACTGCATCTGCTCTAGAAAGCAGCACAGCTCAGTGTTTGCCCCGATGAAACGCTGCAAGGCAGTGCTTAGGGAAAGCAGGGATTTGCCTGGGACAGTGACACAGGGGACAGGTATCAGCTGCCACCACTGCTGTGTCACACTGAATTACAGCCGTGAGATGCAACTGATACCCCACTGGTGCCAGGCACGGATTACCCAGCTGGTTTGGAAGCCCTGGTTCATCCATTTTGCCAACTCCAGGCCAGCAGAGCAGATCTCTGAGGGAAGCCAGGTCACTTGGACACTGCTGCCCTAGGCTCGTGGCATTGTTTAGTGGCAAACAGGTTGTCCACGCTGACTCCAGCAGCGCAGACTAAAACCAGTCTGCCCAGTTGGACTATCTACCAGTGGGGCAGCCTGGGATCAGCATTTTGGGTTGCTCCTCCAGAGTTACAAACAGCACTTCGCCTTTGGCAGCTGCACCTTCACCATGGCATCGACAGGAAGGCAAAACCCCTGCATGTTTTAATCACTACATTGATAACACTAAAGCAAAATTCAGAGTTTACCAGGCCCTTTTCATATCTAAAACTTGTACTTGTCATATTATACACAGTAGGAGAGGCTTCCAGCCTTTCCATATTCTTATGTGATGAATCACAGTGTTACTGAGCTACTCTCAGAAGTAATCTAAGCTTTAGAATAAAATCACTGACTACAGCAGCCTTAAGAAGAAGAGGAGAAAAAAGATCAATAAAAGAGATTCACTGGAAAATAAGCTTCTGTGAATGAGGGAGAAGCAATTTAGTGTCAAAAGGAGCAGCTCTTTCATGTGTTGTGTGTCTTTGTAAGAGGTTACTTTAAACTGAGGCCTTTCTAGGAAGGCATCAGTAGCAGAACTGAGGAACTTCAGTGACCCCATGATAGGCTGACAGGGTCCCCACTCATAGTGAGCCTGTCAGCTTCTCCAGCAAGTGAGCAGTCCAGCCTGACCACACCTGGAGCTGCTGCAACAGGCAGGATTGGATCTGGAACACAACCAGCAGGGTTATTTTGACTCAGGGCTGTGCTGCACACGTGTCTCCATCCCCACATTCCCGTGGAATCACCGCACACGGACAAGGCTCATCTGACCCTGTAAACACACCAAGGCTGTCACCGTGCGAAAATCAGATTTGACAGGGACAAATCTTGGTAGAAGCTGAAAACCAAAGTGGAAATAAAAACCCAAACCAGCTTTGATCACTTGATTTTGCAGGGCCCAGGTCTGATGTGCCCTGTGGGGGCATCCCTGGATGTCAGGGAGCAGTGCAGCTGTCACCTCAGAGGTGACAAACAGGAGGAGGCAGAGACAAAGGAATGATGGTATTGTTGTGGTTTGTGCATTAACAAAGGACTTTTAGTAATAATATTAGAAGGTTAAATATGATTTATTAACATGGCTTTATAATACAAAGGATTTGGGCTATTATCTGCCCAGCCCGGAGCATCCGAAGCTCCTGCCTCGAGCTCCGTCTATGAAATGCCAGAATAGCTCACACAATCAGAGATAACAGCTTTTCACCTCATAGGCAGAAAGAAAGAAAAACCCCCACCTCCTATATCAGGAGACAAGCAGAGAAATTCAAATATCCTTAAAACACAACTCAAAATTTTTGTTTATAAAAACTTGTACAAAGTAAAAAACAATTAAAAATACTTTCCCATTAAAAAAAATTTCTACAAGCCTGCATACAAAAAAACTTATAATATGTTCATACAACATGATGGTCCTTCCAGGTGAAGCACCTAATTCCCAAACTGAGCCATTAGGAAGGAGAGACAGTGATGATCCTGCAGAAACAAACAATTCAATGCAATGGTTCATGCTTCAACCCTTTGAAGCACGACTGGAGTGAGAATAACCCATCAAAACCCACAGCAGGAGGGGCCGAGCCTCGGGTCTGAGGTGTGGCTCAGCCCCAGAACCTGGCCAGGTCTGGGTTTGCCAGATTCCTGCTGGAATCTCAGGCCCACTGCCACTCCTCCATCCCAGCAGCTCCTCTCCTTGGGTTAGTTTTCCTTGGATGCAGTGAAAGTGCAACAGCCACCTCCTCACTTCCAAGGGATCCATGTGCACGTGTCCTTTGGACAGCACAGACCGGGCTGGGGCTTTTATACCGGGGACACAAGATGTTCCACATTTATGCCTCCTGCTCTTCAAGTCCACCTCACTACTGCCAGGCAACAGATACAGGGCAGATTCCTAAACCAGGTTTGTTTCAGGCAGGGCTAAAGCTCAGTGCTGGAATTCAAATTACAGAGGAGCCATTATTCTCTGAGTGGGATGAGGCACAGGCCAACTAGAAAGTAAAAATTAGTCTAATGGCAGGAAAAGTGTTTTCATTAGAGAAATGCTTCTAGGAAAGAAGATGGGCTGAAATGAGCTGGCTGATTTGAAAGCCTGTTTCAAACTTATTCAAGTTTCTTGGATGGCTTATTTTTTCAGCTCTATCACATCACTAGAACAGTGGGGTTTCTTTTTCTTTTTTTTTTTTAACATGTTATTTTATTACTTATTTCCCTGACTTTTATGAAATTGGTTCTGTAACTGAGTATGGCAGGTCACTTTCTTCCCTTGGCAACCAGCACAGGACTGGACTCTGCACATGTTTTGGAGCTGAGGAGGTGCCTGTGCCCAGTTTTCATCTCAGCACTTCTCTCCCAGTAACTTCTCCAGCACTGACGCCAAAGCTCACTATTGAACTGCATCCATGGTAATTAATTCTAATTTTAGTGCCACCTCTTTTTGACCACCAATAAATCCATGTTGCTTTGTAACCCAGAGCTGGGATATGTTCCAGCATGACAGAATTTGGCATTTTAAAACCATTTCTGTATCTCCACCCCAGCTGTCAGTATCCTCAATGTTTGGCAGATGAAAAAAAAAAATCTACCTGTGTGCTTCAGGGTTAGGTAAAGCCTGTGGGATAGCAATTCCAGCAGCAATTCCCTTCCTGGAACTGCAGGCACTGCAGCCCAGCAATGGCATTTGGTATGGAAATGGCTCTCTGTGCAGAAGGAACAGGAGCTGGGTCTCATCACCATGAGCTGGAATTCTTCAAGGGATCAGCCACTGGAAATGGCAATTCTGCTGCAAAAAACCACACTTCACTGAAAATCCTTCACTTGCTCCTTACATGGCTTTTATACCAAGACAAAATTTTAATTCTAGTAGCTAAACCCCTTTTCTTTTCTTCTTTGGAGCCTTTTGGAGATCAGTAATACAGAAAGATTGTTTTATTAGACTGCAGGCTGTTGTCCAACTATTCCTCAGACATTTTCTAATCTAATTGTATTTCAAAGAGCTGCCAAAAATATGAATTTATTTAATTCAGGCAACAGATCTATGGATCCTAAACTATGCCTTGCTCTGAATCCTTCTATAATGACAGCTATTACCTGCTGCTTTCATGGTAGGCAGCACCCACCTGAAATTCGGGGTTATTCCTGAGGAAATTGTTACAGCTGGTGTCAGACCAAGCTGACATGGTTTCAGCTTCCATACCCTCAGGCACCTTCCAATTAGAGTCAGGCAGAGAAGACTTGCACTAATTTGAAGTACAAACCAATAAATAACTGGGTCTGAGTGGGGGAGCTCAGCCTACTTAGAGCAGCAAGCACTTGTCATGCTCAGCTCATCTAAAGGCTGCACAGCCCCGTGTCCCTGCAGTGGGGGACAGCAGGGGGGTCCCAGCCTCTCCTGCTGCCCTGGTCCGGCTGGAATTCCCCAGGGCAGAGGAAGGATGCTGTCTGCTACCTCAGAAGCAGAGGAATCTAGATAATACAGCAAGAACACAAAGCACAGTAAAAGTCTAATTGTATTAAACATTTAAGACAGACTTGGAGCATGATACTTGTCCCACTTACACACATTTCCAACCTAAGTCACTACTCTGTAAACAGAATTTTGATTAATCCCACTGAGGATTCTCTCCCTCTGATATATATTCTGCAGCTCTCTATGATATTCCAAACAAACACTCAGAGCTGTTATATTTATATGAGAGAAGCTCAATTATTTATCGTGCTCAGACCCTACCTTACCTACTTTGGTAAATGAAAACCCAAAACATCTGACACTACAAGCTCCTCCTTTCTTCAGCTGCACAGTCCAGACTAGCTGTTGAACTCGTCACACCTGACACCCATAATGATGAACGTTCAAATCTTCCTATGATTCATCTTTTCCATCCAAAATATCAGCATGTGACAAGGACAGGAGTGAGAAATGCTGCTGATAATTGGTCCAGGATTTGCAGTGAGGGCTTTAGTTCAGTTTCCTCCCACATGCTGCCCCGAGGAGATGACATGAGCTGGGTGCTCAGCATGCACACGCTCCTAAGTTTGGTTCCAGCTCTGAGGATCTTCCTGGGGAGCTGAAAGGAATCCTACTCCTCCCCAGAGCACCTGGAACAAAGGAATTTCACAGAGATGAGCTACCTCACAGAATCCCAGCATGGGTCAGGCTGAAGGGAGCACAGTGGGCATCTGGTGCTCCAGCAGGGCCATCCCAGAGCACAGGGCACAGGAGTGTGGCCACACAGCTCCGGAATATGCCCAGGGAGGAGACTCCACAGGCTCTCTGGTCTCTGTTCAGGGCTGGGCACTGCCCAGGGAAGAAGTTCTGCCTCCTGTGCAGGGGGAATTGCTGGGATCAGCCCCTGCCCATTCCTCTGGTGCCATTCCCACATGCTGTGTTCTCCTGCAGCATAAGGAGAACTCTGCCTTCAATGTTGTAAAGAAAAGTCTTTGTTTGCAAAGTACAATCAAAATTGAAACATATGCAAATTAATAAAAGCTCTAATTAATATGCTTTTAAATCACTGCATGCTGAGCTATTATAAGCTTTGCATTTATGGGGGGTTACCCAGGCAGGTCTCACTACAGTGGAAATGAAACCTTCATCTCCAACCTGCCACCACAGCATCACCCTCTCTCTGATTTAGCTATTTATGGGATAAAACCCTTCCTCTTGAACACCAGGCAAGACATTTTCTTTGAACCTCTTTGCAGCTTCTTGTAAACTGAAGAACATTCAATCCTTCCTGAGTGTTTTCTGGGAAATAACAGCACTTCATGTCATGAGAGAGATGGAGGTGACCAGGGTTAACAAACACTCAGGTGATAGAATAAAATAAATCAGGGGAAGGCTTTTGTCTCTTTCAAAAGAGTTCTGATCCTTCTGCAAAAGGACAACAGCTTTATTTGAAGCAGTTTATTCCAGACAAAAATTATCCAGATATGCTCAAAGTCTCCTTCTTCCCAAACTTCTTTTTGCAAGTAAGAAGGGGTGAGGATGATACTGGGCCACAGTTTTAGAAGTTTAAATTGAGGTAAGTATTTCAATTCATGCTGCTTTTAGGCAAAACTGCAATTTGCAGTGTAACCTGTGCTCCTGATTCTTACCTGGAGGAAATGTTCTGAATGTTCTGGCAGAAGTCTTGAGGGAAAAAATACAGATTGCTGTGACTCTGAGATTAAATATGAGTTTATCAAAGAAAACTAGAAAGGAAGACTCATAGAGCAAGAGAGCTTCCAGAGCCAAGCACATCTTTCCTTGGTTGGAACTTGGGCATCCTGAACTGACACAAACCTCTGCTTGCCTGTGTGCCATAAAGGATCCCAGAGTCATTTCCCTGGATTCCTCCTCCCTGATAAGATGGGGAAAACATCCCTCAGTTTTATAAAGCCATGTACAGCAGTGTTTATAAAGCCAGGTACAACACACAGAGAGAGCTCCACAGTGCTGGTAGCAAAGGACTCGCAGGATTATTTCAAGGTATTATCTTTTTAAAAATATTCACTGTCCCCCGGATGGAAATTCTCAAACAGTTTCAGCCCAGTGGACCTGGGTCTTTGCTGAACCTTCTCCAAGGCCTGGTTTATGCAGTGGACCATGCAGACAGAGAATGGCTCATTCCACTGCACTAAATCCCTCCTGGTTTTGAAATAGGCCACAGAATTTAGAACTGCAGGACCAAGTCAGGGTGAGGGTCCCAGCTCCCCAAGAGATTTGACCATGCACAAGGAATTATGTGTTTGCATGAAATCTTCATGCACCTAATTTTGCAGAAAATAGCTATATTTTTGCCAGCATTGCTAAAAACTAAATAAATACTGTGACCACACTGTAATACCAGAGGCCACTTCGTGGCACAGCTGTGAGCTGACCCATTTTCAGGCCTCTAAAGCTAAAAATGCTTGACAAAGAGGCAGAAATGTGTGCAGACATATCCTGCAACAAAGAAACACAGTGACCCCGGTATAAAATATCTGAAACCCAGGAGAACAGGCTGAGATGCAGCCCTGGTGGCAGGGGACAAGTGTGTGCAGCAGCACAGTCAGCACAGGTGTTGTGACAACAGGCTGCAAAGGCTCAACACTCCTCACCTTGTTGGAACTGCCCAGGGCAGGGGTGGAATCACTGTACCTGGAAGTGTCTGAAGCCATGTGGATGTGGCACCTGGGGACAAGGGTCAGTGGTGGCCTTGGCAGTGCTGGGGGAATGGCTGGACTCTGTCCTAGAACCATTAAGGCGGGGAAAGCCCTCTGTGATTCTGCTTTTCCTGTAGCTTGGGTTTTCTTGTGAGCTCTGACAAAGACCCTGCTGCAGGGTCACATAATCCAAGATAATCCATGCCAGGATACTGCACCAATACACTTCCCTCACCCTGGGGTTCAGTGCTAGAAACTGCAACCCCAGCAATTCCAAAGCAACCCTTCCTGCTGGATCACATCAGGGTCCTTGGCCTTGCAGAAACACAAAGTTCCTGGGCCAAGGAGCTTCAGCTGCAATGTGAAAAACACAACTGTGAACAGAATTGCCTTGTGGAGCTGTCCCACTTGTTTGAAGCCAAGATAAAATTTCCATTGGTTTCTGCAGGGCCAGGGGTTGGACTTGATGATCCTTGTGGATCCCTTCCACTTCAGGCTATTCTGTGAGATATATAGCTATAGATGCATATTTAATGTCCAGTGAAGAACCATCAGTGGTGAAGAACCTGAGCCAGCATGAATAAAGCATCTGCTGCAGCTGGACACCAGGATGGCCCCAGGACTCAGTCCACTGGGAAGCAGGATCCTGCCCCAGGCTGGACAGCTCCGGGTGCTGCCAGCACCGCCCAGGAGCAGCTCTGCTGATCCCAAGTCCCGCAGGGCCAGCTCTCATCCCCCTGCTGGATTCAGCTCACTGAGCTCTTCCTTCCACGCACACTTAATCCACTAAGCCTCCCGTGAATACGTGCTTAGAGTCTAATGACTCTTCCTGATCTGGTCTCTTTCATTACTAAAGATAGAAATTAATGAACAGGAACCTCTGCCAGCATCACTGCGTGCTCTGCCACGGGAGCTCATCCCAGCACAGGAACCACGGGCAGCTCCTCGGAAAACAGGCACAGGAGGGGTGGAACTTACCTGGAGCCTCCCACCTGCTCTGTGCACAGTGAACACATCCCATCAGAACAACACAGATGTTGGATGGCTCCCCAGATCCCACTGAGCATCGCTGATCCACAGCCCAGGGAGACTAAATATTCCTGCCTGTTCTAGACCTTCCTGTTCCCTCTCAGGAAGACTAAATATTCTTCATGGATTGCACTAAGGAAGCAGCTGCCCTTCCTTCCCCAGAAGCTGTTCCCATTTGGAGAGGGCTGCCAGCAGAACCAGGCTGTGAGGGGACACCTCCTTTAAGGAGCTTCATCCATGAGCAGCACTGAAGAAGCTCTTGGAAAAAGGACTTTTCAGAGGAATTGGGAGTATACAGGTGGCAAAGGTGTCCCTCACACAGCTCTCTGCCAATAAGGAAAAGGCCACTCCAACCTCAGCCCAGTCCCAGGAGCCAAGGGTTTGGTCAACAGTGGAAAGTGCTCATGCGACACTCACAAAAGGCAGCCTGAGAAAGGGGATGTGGCTTTTGGGGTTAATCCAGGAAAAAACACAGGAATTGCATCTTCCTCTTTGAGCAAAATAGAGAGGGGAGAGTTTAAAGCCTCTCTGAGGTGAAGCAGCAACTTTCAAGGCTGAATCATCACAGTGACAGCCCCTGTGCCCACATCCAGCCTCAAATCCTCCTGGCACAGGGAGGCAAAAGCCCTGGAATGCACCAGAGATGCAGCAGCTCCTGCCCTGTCCTGGAGACACTAAGCTTGACACACCACTGCTGAGGGAATCCCCTTTCCATCCTGCAGCAATCCCAGCTCCTTCTCCCCAGTTTCACACAGGAACTCTCCCATCAGGGAGCAGGATGCCAGGCGTGCTCTTCCACACGTCCCTCGGCAGGGAGGGAGCATTCCTTGGGAATCAGATTGCTGCTGTTTGTTCTGCTTTCCCAGGAGGGGCTCAGCTGTATCCCAGAGAGACAAATATTTTGTTCCAGCCTCAAGGTTTTTCTCAGCAACCTTTTACAAACCGTTCAGACCCCAGCAGGGCTGGCTGGTGCTAGTACACAAATCCCAGTCAGCTGACCCAAGGAGTCACTGATTTCACAGCACCACATGCATTTTCCTCACAGATCACACCAGGAATGCACGATTTCCTTGGAATCATAGACCCTCTTCTGCCTCACACACAGGCAAGCTGTGGCACCATTCCTCTATCTTACTACATGGAAATATTAATTTTGAAGCTGAAAAGCAGGAGGTCCTTGGAGGTCTGAGGCTTTACCTGGACCATGACCAATGCTGCTGTCAATACTACCCAGAGGAGCCCAAAACAAGCCCAGGTGCCCCCTGTGGCTTCCAACAGTCTCAGAACACCCGAATGAGTCTCAATCCCCTTGGCAGCAATCTCAAAATCACAGCCAGGCAGATAAGCATCAGTGTTTAGCACAGTGGCCACATTCTGGTCCCAGTAGCTCAGGAATTGCTTCCATGAAAGCAGAACTAATTCAACAAAGTCATTTAAGCCCCACACTTATTCCAACAGATGTGGCAGTGTCCATCCAAGTCCACAAAGCTGATCCTAATAACGGCAAAATTGCAAATTATATCCTCTGATTTAATACAGACACTCCAGGGCACAGGGACTCAATCAAACAATCCTCACCCACTAAGAAAAATATCCAGGCTGGTTTCTCCATTACAAGGCTTACACTTCCCAGCACTACAGATTGCTGCATCCAGAGGGAGGAATGTTTTTCTTATTTCAGTGATAGACTATCTACAAACCCACATTCACAGTGCTCAGATGGCTCTGAGAAAACACAGGAAGACGTGACAGAGACAGGAGAAACATAGTTTTTCCCCAACTACACCTGGAATATTTCCCATGAGCAAAACTTGAACTTTCCCTCATATTTTAGATGTCTGTGAATATGTAAGAAAAAGCATTCTTGGGAAAATGTCACTGATTTTTTACATAGTTTTTCTTTTAATCCGTACGTTACAACAGCAAGAAAAAAATTCAATATTAAATTATTTTCTTTATTTTGCCTTTTTTGAAGGATGGGAGAGAGGGAGACTCTTTCCAGTGACATTCCAGGTTATTGCAAAGCTAATCCCAGTTACAAGCAGCAGGTAGATGAGGCTGCACGCTGCTGGACAAGAGCTGCAGGAAAAGTCCTTAGAGGTTACTTTATTTGCTATCAGCCAAAATCAGAGTGAAAAATGCTTCTCCTACCTTGCCTGAGTTGGTATCTCAATGTTTTTCTTCATCCTAAGATTACCCTACTGATTTTTTGCATCAGGTTTTAGATTGCAGGGGTTTTGTCTACCCATTTTTCAGCCTCAAAATTAACATTTCCATATATTGAGTTTGAGCAGTGGTGCACAGGACTAAAGAAAAGCAGTAACACTGACGGACTCTGGAGCTCCAAGCCCCTGTAAGCTTAAAATGACTCATTCCCAGTGCCAGAGCTTCTCAAAATCCTTCAGAACCTCTGAGCTCGGCAGCTCCTCCGCTGGATGGATGGAAGATTTATGGCAGTGGAATTTACAATGCTTGGCTCCTGGATAGCAGGCCATTTATTCATCATAAGAGAAATTTAGGAGCTGCTCAACACCTGACAGTAGCAGCACAGAACAATTTAAGAGAATTAAAGACAATTTCTCTATTTAATTAAGAACCATCCAGGCAGTTGAGATTTGCACAATACCAGAAGATCAATGGTGTATTTTGTACCTCATCCTCTGCAAAGAGCAATGCGGCCTTTGCAAAGACCAGGAATAGTTAAATTTATAATAATATAACATAATATTATGATATAATAAATTTATAAATAGTTAATAGTTAAATTAAACATAGAAGAGAAAAAGATAGGGGTTTTTGTAATTTCTGCATTCAGTCCCAAGTGTTACCCATTTTATATAGTTATAGGAACATTAGTTTTCTGCATTAAGATTGAGCTACCCAGAAATAAAATCTGTTTTGCACAAGAGAAGGAAGAAAAGCTGTGTCTTGCTGAACCCTGCACAGGGTTTTGCCCTGCCTACATCTAAATACCATCTCCATAAAACCTTCACCTTTGCTGCTTTTACAACCAACTCCTTTCAGTCACATCCTTTACATTCTCAGTGGTACAACAGCAGCTTCCAGGGTTGCTGGGTCATTCTGCACAACCTTCCCCGTGGCTGGATGCGAGACAGGGAAATAATTTGGTTGCAAAGCCTCTCTCTTGCTGGCATCCTGAAGCCTATTAAAGCCGTGTCTCAGGGAGGGAGAGCACGTTCTCTGCAGAATTCCTTGGAACTCAGAGTGGTTTCAATGTTACACTATTAAAATCTGTATTATAATAAAGGTCAAGCCTCATTTTAATGTCATGGGCAGGTGGTAATGTCCACGTTGTGCTCCACAAACAGCAGGTCACTCATTAGCACCCCAGCACCCCTCAGCCCTGTGCTAACAAGCCCAGCCTGGAGCGTTAACGATGTCTGGAACAGCTTTTCAAGCACATGCCCCACAAATGGTACGTGAAATATCAGTTTGTGCCACCACTCAACATCACCGAGTTCATTTTCTGTGGATTTTTTAGCTATAGAGACCATTTCTCCTCCTAACCTGCCTAAATGTGAGAAAAAATGCTGCAGCAGCTGAAATCGTAACACATAAATACAGACTGTTTTCCTTAAATATGTACTTAGGTTGTTTTCTGGACAATTAAACTTCTCCGAGGAAAGTATCAGCTGAAGAGAGCAAATATTTGAATGATATTCAGTGCAAAAAATGATGACTAATGGAACAGAATAGTGTAATTTCAAGAGCTGTAGTTTGTAATCAACATTTTGAGCAGAGCAGGGAACAGAGCTACAAACCACAGGGTACAAACCAAGCATTGCTGCAACCAACTCCTTCACAGAGATTCTGTAGCCTTCTGTAGTTGACAAGTTTTTAATTCATTCTGCCCATCTGAAAGAACAACCCCAGTTTATTACTACTGCTATTGCAGTGTTTGTAGCCATAAATGCACCACTCCAAGGAGGGTGAGGCCCTGGCAGAGATTCCCAGAGCAGCTGTGGCTGCCCCTGGATCCCTGGAAGTGTCCAAAGCCAGGTTGGACACTGGGGCTTGGAGCACCCTGGGATAGTGGTAAGTGTCCCTGCCCATGGCAGGGGTGGCCCTGGATGGGCTTTGAGGTCCCTTCCCACCCAAACAATTCCATGGACACTTCCTCCAGCTCTTCCTGCATCTCTGTCCTGCTCTTCAGCTGGGTTTGGCTCATTCCTCATGGGAGATGAACCACTTCAGTGGTCCCCTCTCCTCCTGGACCTCAGTCCTGTGTCAGAACAGACTCCCACAGCTCTGGAGCTGCAGGGCAGCCCCCAGCACCCCATGGCTTTCCTCAGGGAACACTGCCCGGGGTGCTGCCACACCAACCATCCTCAGAGGGCAAATCCCAGGGGAGCACAGACCGTGCCGTGAGATCTGTTCTGAGAGATCTGGCATCTTCAGAAAGTGCTGAGACGACCCCGAGGAGGATGGAGAACATCCATGAGAGGAGGATGGAGAACATCCATGAGAGGAGGTTTGCTGCAACAGACAGAGCAGCATGTGAGGAGAGCTCCTGACCTGCCCTTCAATCCTGGGAAAGGCTGGCTTGCATCCTGTGGGATACCTCTGCCTCACACACAAACCCTGCAAGGCTGCTGAAGTTTTCCAGTGATGCCAAAGCTGCCTCCCTGGGGCTCAGCCCCTTTCCAGAGGCACCCGTGGATGGAACAGAGTCCAGCTGCTGGACGTTGGGAGACAGGACTCAAGAACCACACAGCTGAAGGGTCACTTCCCCTTCTCAGGGGTCTTTATTAGGCTCCCATGCAAGAGCATCCTCCCCAGGACCATGGGAGCTGTCAGCCCAACCCCAAGTCTGATGTAAATCACTTTGGCCACATCAAACTCCAGTGCCCCAACAGGACCGAGCAAAGCCAAACAGGAACAGGAGCCATTTGTGGTGCTGGGCTGCAAACTGGAATAAGAGCCTTTAAAACATCCCTTCCACCCCCACCAGGTGAAGAATCCTTCAGTCAGGCAGGCAGCAGACTGCTCATGCATAATTTAAGAGCCTCATCCAGTTTACAGCAAGTCAATGAGAAATCTCCTCCAAACCTTAATGTCAGGTGAATGGTGCCACAGGGAGCAGCTGGTGCTGGGGCAAGAGGACCCTGGCAAGGTGAGATGAGCCACACATTAAAAGCAAAAGCAGCAAAAAAGAAAAATTAAACCAAATAATTCCATAGAGGAAACATAAAAATTACTTCCAAGGATTACAGTTTTGTGTTTCAAGTGACTGAAGGGTTTCTTAGGACATTTCAGGACTTCTGGAGGGGAGCAGTGGCACAGCTGAGTGCGGATGCTCAGTGCAGGGATGCTGCTGGCACAGGACTGAGAATCTCCAGGGAATCTGTCAAAAAGGCAAAGATGTTTGTGCCACCTAGATCACACCAAACTCAACCTCAGCCATCAGGGTTTTGCTGCTTTTTCTAATTAAAAAATAAAACAAAAAAAACCCCCACAAAACCGACCCGCCAACAAAGAAAAAAAAAGAGCAAAAAGAAAACCTAAGTTAGAAGCTTTTTTTATCCCAGTTACAGTATTAATTTGAAGGAGGGGAATAAGGAGGAAGGGGAACAGAACAATTTCTTGGCACATAAAGTGGCTATTTTCTGCCTTCCCACTGCCCAGGCACTCAGTGCTCCCCCTGCACTCAGATCCTGCCTTGAACTCCAGCATTTGCCAGGGCTCAGCCAATTTGACACACCAGGCTTCCTGCAGAGCAGACAGCTTTGATAACACATTTTAAAGGCTCAAAAAGGAGAAAATGCCACTTATGGCACTTTCTCTTCTCCTTGCTGGGGGCACCAGCCCTGTTTCCCTGGCAGGGACTCTCAGGTACTGGTTTTTAAGGACCACTGCCAGGTTGGAACTTCAATCATCTCAGACACATCAGTGGAGTAATCCCAGTGTAAGTCCACACCTGCTTCAGCAAATCAGCCCTCAGATCCCTCAAATATTTCAATACCTTCTTGGGTTTGGGCTTCTCAGAAGCCTAAGGAAATCAAATCCTTCAGAAGCATGTCAGCTTTGCCTTCCTCCAGCATTTGTCTTGGGAAGCAGGAGGAGATGCTTGGCCTAATTCCACTTTTCTACCATTCCATCCCACATCTCATTTGCACAAACTTGCAGCAGTGCTTGAAAAACTCCATCAAAGAAAAAGATTCGCAGAGTTTCACATATTAATTTGTATATTAAAGTGGGAAGATGAAACCCTTCTCGCCTCATGGCTTGAGTAAGAGCAAGTGAAGTTTATGCCACACTAGCAATTAGCTACTCATTTCCAGAAGGAGCAACAAGTCCTCCCCAGCATCCCTCAGTGTATTTCCACCTCACAAATCCAACTACAGGCACAGATATCTCACGGAGCTCACTTTTGTGATGATACAGTGTTTTTAAAGATAAATGCACTTCAAGTAACAAATGCTGCATTAAATTATCCATCAGCTCTCCCCAGGATTCCAAAGTGAGCAGCTTCCTCCTCGCAGGAGAGCTCAGCACAGCCAGGATTGTGAGGGGACGATCTGGAACAGTCAAATCAGCACTTCCAGACCCCATGAGCTCCTCCAAACCGGACAGAAGCCCAGCCAAGTGGTCTCTTGTTGTAAAAACATATTATAAGTTTCTCTGTATGCAGGCCTCCAGGAATTTTTTTCCATGGGAAAGCATCTTTTTATTGTTTTTTATTTAAGTTTCTATAAACAACATTTCTGATGTGTGTTTTAAAAACATTTAGATTTCTTTATCTGTTTTTTAATAATAAGAAATAGAAGTTTTCTTCTTTTCAACCTATGAAGTGAAAAGTTGTTATTTCTGATTGTTTAAGTTATTCTGGCATTCTTAGAACAGAGCTGGAGGCAAGAGCTTCGAATGCGCCAGACTGAGCAGATAAAAGCCCAAAAATCCTTTGTATTATGGAGTCATGTTAATAAATCATATTTAGCCCTCTGATATTATTGTCAAGAGTCCTCTGTCAACATACAGACCACAGCAATAGTCTCTGACCTTGGCCTTGGGGTAAACCCAAAATTTGTGTGCAGAATGTCTACATGGACAGTCAGCACGAGGCACTGAATATTTTGCTGTAAATTCAAGTTCACTGCACATGTCTGAACAGCTCTGTAAAAAGCAGGAGGTAGAGCAGGCCCACCTGGACAGGTAAAAACCAGCAAACAAGGGAGACGTTCGCCAAGGGCAACACCGATTTTCTTGTATGCCCAGAAAGAAAAGGGAATTTCAGCAGACAGCAGCCTGTGAATGTACCTGGAAATTGCATCCCCATCAGAAACAAAATTACTTCTAAGCTTATTTCTTAGCTATAGTGCAGATTTAGGTGTTGGCTGCATTTTTTACTATTATATGCTATGGAAAGAGTCCTGCAAACCATATTAGAAGTGTTTACCCAGGTTTTATTGCTTAAAAATATGATTTAAACAAAGGCAACAGAGAAAATTGAAAGGCTATTGAAGACATCTGAGCCTTGAGTATTAGTTTGCTTACACAATTTCTGGCATACTTTCATTTTCTTAATCTTATTGAAAGTACAGTAAAGACATTTCAGGTAACAGCTTTTCCTATGGAATTACAGCTGTTCCTTCACTCCAAAAATATAGGACCTTTAGATATAATTTCAAACATTATTAGTAGCAATCTTGTATTCATAATGAAAGTGATAACATTACAATTTAAAATTTTCATTCTACTGTTTACTAGCTGTTCCACATGACTAATAACTTCTATTTTCTACATAAAGCACAGCAACTTTTGGGCTCTTCATGCACCATGCTCAGCTTCAGTATCGTGAACATGATTTCTTGAAAAGAAAAATACAATAAATGGTGCTCAAAAAAAAACCCCAACCCATCAATATTCCCACCATGTGAATATCAAAGAAAAAAGAACTTTTTGAGACAGATTAGGAATCTTAATGAGTGGAAATAAAAATATGTTGTTCATCCAGTTCTGTAAGGAACTGTCTAAAGCATCAAAACCATCTGACCCTCTAACACCAGGACATCTCACCCACATCATTCCCAAATCCCAGCCCACCTCCCATGCCTACAACAGCAACTCCTTTCACTCTGCAGAAAATGTGACAAAGCAGGGGAAAGGGCTGGTACAGCCCTTGCACAAAATGACACTAAAAAGCCACTTCACATATTCCAGCATCAGTCTTCCCCCATCCACTCAGCATTTCAAAGTGGGAGCTGCTCTGTTGTGACGTTTTCAGACTGCACTTTTCAAAGCAGCAGATCTGTGTTTCTACAAGCAGAAGCTTGCACTGAGCCAAGTTCTTCACCAAGGTATAAATACATTTCCCCCTCCCAAATCCAGTTATGTAACAGGACACCAACCAGCAGCATCATCTGTCTTACCGACTTAACAGAGATCTCTGGGATTCTGAGAGGGGAATTAATTATTCACAAATGAGTCCTCGTTAACTAAAGCCATTATTACCCACTTACACTAGAGAGCTGGGGTTTAATAAGCAGTGTAAGTAATGCAAATGGAAAATTACTCAGAGACAGCTCAACTCTGAGAGCTGCTTCCAGAGCCAGCCCAGCTCCCGGCAGGACACACATTAAGGGAGGTTTTCCCAAACCCACCCCAGTGAGGGCGGCAAAGGCACTTCCACAACAAAGATTCCTCACTCAACGGAAAATCAGAACGAGTTCTCTGCATTAAAATAATCTACAAAAAATCTCAAATGCACCTCTGTGTCCCGAGCAACCTGGTCTAGGGAAGGTGTCCCTGCCCATGGCAGAGGGGTTGTAAGGAGATGAGCTTGATCCCAAACCAGTCTGGGATTATAACTCAGGAAACAGTTCCTCAGCTAAATAAGAAATGCTTATTTAATGATTTCTCAATGTAAGTGGTTAATATTCATTCCAGATCTCCAAAATCTCACAACTGCCAGCTTCAAAATTGGTTGTTATTAATTAGCAACTATCACACAACAGACAGGGCTACAGGGGCAGATTCCAGGGCTGGATAACCCCCTTTCCATGGTACAGAGAGCCAACATTGTTTCATTATTCATCAGAAGGTGCTGAGGAACACAGGGTGTAGTATTTGATCAAGCAGCGAGCTTCTAAAAATATTTTCAGTTCTATTTACTGGGAATTTGCTTCTATTTTTTTCCTTTGTATAAACCACTTGCATGGCAAAGTGCAACACAAGCCTGCAGCCAGTGTCATAAACATGCCAAGGAGGAAGAAAAAGCACAGAACAATCAATCACGTGGCAGAAATCCCGTAACATCTAATAGGGAATTGAACTCTTTATCCAAACGTACTTCCTAGGAAAAGAAGAAAGTGAGATTCCCTGCCCACCACAACCCTCACTGATGTTCTCCCTTCCCACGGCTCATCCCTGGAAGGCCCATCCCCAGCAAAAGGATGGAATTATGGAATGTAGGACCATGGGATATCCTGGAAAGGACCCACAAGGATCACTGAGTGCAGCTCCTGGCCCACCCCAAGAAGCCCAGCACTACTTAGGACATTGGTTCAACACCAGGATAAACTTAAGCCACAACTTCCTCCCAGCAGGTCCATACAGGCACTGCATGGCCTGGGCTGAGCCTCTGGACAAGCAGCACATTGAAAATCAGAGCTGGCAAGCTGGAAGGGACTGCATTAGTTTCTGGAGGCATTTTAATCTAATTAGGAGTTTGAAGAGTCACAGTTGTGTGTTTAGTGACAGCCGGTTAGTGAAGGCACACAGGAGAAACTGATTCCTGAGCAAAGTTAACACCAAAGGTGTGGAAAGGAGGTGGAAAAGAGAAGGAAAAGTTGCACCTCCAGCCTTAAGTAAGACCAGAAGGAAATCAGGCAGTGATCAGGATAGATCTGTTACCTGCCAGCAGCTCTTAGAGACCCCTGAGACAGGTTTTTGAAATCCTCAAAGCAGTATTAACACAGTAACTTGAGCCAAGTCAGAGAAGAAGGGCTTGCATCGTACTCCAGCTTATTTCTCAAAATAAACAGAAAGCCCAGCATAATACTGGTGATAAATCATTCTGCTGTACCTCCACAGCATCCCTGCTTCCCCAAAAACCACCCACAGTCACCCAAAGGGAACTCACAGCAAGCAGCCAGGAGTGCTTTTAACACAAGAGTACCAAAAGGCAGACGTGACAAAACCTGATTAACAAGAACAAGCTGGGCTCCTGCCCCAGCACAGGTGCTGAGTATTTCTAATAACAAACCATCAGAAAAATCAGAGACCATTTCAAACACAGAGAGGAGCAGTCAGGGCAGGTTTTCAGCCTGTACATCCAGATGATCCCTCATAACTAATCACAGGAACAGGGACTGAAAAGGGACAATGAGCTTCCAGCCAAGGTAAAGCAAGGGGGGAGAGGCATTTTATAAAATGCTATTACAATTCAGCAATAAATAGACATTGTTTTATTATCTAATAACATATAGAACATATTTAACATATATATGTCAAGCACATCTAACCCAGCTAAAGCTGTACACTCCTAGGTATTCATATGATGATCCCAGGGATTTGTTTTTTAAGAGATTTTCTTATGGACCTACAAATCCCTTCATTTTTAGGCTAATACCACCTCCCTTCTTGGCTGCAGACACCCAGACCTGCTTAAAAGTAGCCATCTGAGCCTCCAAAGATACTTGGAAGATGCTTAATTTTTACTTAATGTTTACATCTAGTGAGAAATAGGGAGAAAGAATAAGACGCTTGAAAGAATTAAATTCTGGCTTGGTTTTTAGCCTGTTTCTGAAGTTGTTTCTAAGCCAGTTTAAAGCACATGAAGTGGCAGTGAACGGATTTTTGCTGCACGGTGCCTTTGTAAGAGTGAGGAACATCCATTATGAAACTATAAAAAGCAGCAATAGCAAACTCTGCTGTGTTTATCTCACCACTTGACATACCAAAATACCCACTAAGTATCAGCATAACAGACAAAAGTGTCCACAAAGGCAGAACTTTGCTCTGTGTTAGGAATACTTGCCTTTATTTCAATGGCAAGTCTCACTAACAGCAAAGACTCCTAATTGTGTGCCCTTTTTGACTATTTGTGACACTGCAGCCCTTCCTTCCCGTAAGGCAAAGAAAGGTGAGATGTGAATGGGATTTAAGTGCAGTTCAGTAAATATTTGGCAACAGGCTGCTGTTCTTGATGCATTCAACATCATTACACCACAGCTCCTCGGAGACTGTTAGGTCAGGACTGTCGAGGGACACTCTTTGGAAGGGAATTCCTAATGAGCAACTGCATTCCAGCATTAACATCCATCTGCTTTCATTAACCTTACAAAGAAGATGATTTATTCATCATAAAGATATTAAAATGCACCAACCCTTCTCTTATCTTGAGGTACTTGTCATTGTTTTGTACAGAAAATGGCACTTAGGAGGCTGTTTGAAGTCACAGTCACTTCTTTTTAATTACAGTTTACAGTTAATTGGCTCCTAGGGGAGAGACTCCAAGGGACTGTGGCTGAGCCAGGGCTCTGAGAGGCCACAGGTCTCACCCCAACAACTGACAGGTGAAACCCCACTTTCCCTCACCCCTTCCCTTGTGCTCGGTTACCTCCAGGACCTCCTGCCCCGAGCAGAGCCCGGAGCTGGGTCACAGCCCCCAGTGCTGCTCACACAGCCCCCCGTCCTCAGGAATCCCAGGACAAAATTCTTAACAAAATTCCTAGTTAACATCAGGCAAGATTAGTGAAAACCAGCTCACCAAAACTTTGAACCTCAGAAGGGTTTGAGTTGGTAGGGACCTTAAAGCTCATTTTGTTCCACAGGCAGGGACACCTTCCACTATCCCAGGCTGCTCCGAGCCCCAGTGTCCAGCCTGGCCTTGGACACTGCCAGGGATCCAGGGGCAGTGTCCTAGGGTGACTGTATGATGCTTGTATCCCCAAATCGTCTGTTCTGTTTATGCTGGATGTTATATTCTGTGCCTTCAAGGCCGGGTCAGAGAGCGAAGGTGGGGAGAAGCAGCAGCACAGAGTTTGTTATCAGAGACTGCACTCACTCCCACACATGCTGCTGGACTGTGGTGTCTGGGCACGGACGGAGCGAAACGGGGCTCTCCTTTTGCTGTTTTTAGTTAGTTTAGCTAGCTGAGGCGAAGAAGTTTTCCCTGGGCTGTTTTTCTGTCCGGGTTTTTTGGAACTGTTCGAACCTGCTCAGCACTGGGGACCTGGAACACCGAGAGCTCGCGCTTTGTGGCCCACCGGGGCCCACTCTGGGCAGCAGCCTTTCCAAGCACAGGAGGGACTGATAACAGAGCCACCCCCACAGGACAGAATTTCTGAATTGGTCATCTCTTCAGAGAGCAGTTTTGTCACCTGGTACTGTTCATTTTGGTTTTGTGCCGGGGAGTGCCTTGCCTGTTAAATAAACAGGTTTTTTCAACTTCTCTCTGAGGAAATTTTTCCTGAACTGGTTGGGGGGAGGGGCCGTGTGGGTTTGCTTTCTGGGGAGGGGCCCCTTTTGGAGGTTTTCTCCCAGATTTGCCCTAAACCAGGACAGACAGCCACAGCTTCTCTGGAAAACCTGGGCCAGGGCCTCCCCATCCTCACAGGGAAGAATTTCTTCCCAATGTCCCATCTAAGTCTCTCATCTTTCAGCTTAAAGCCACCCCACCTTGTCCTAACCATATTCTGTGGTCCTCAGTGGGACTGAGCTGATGTGGAAGTTACCTGAGGTCATCTGGTTATCAATAGCCATCAATGCCAAGTTTATAATTTCCTGCCAATTTGCTTTTTTCTAAACATTTTTCCATCTTCCCACCATGGGCACCCTGCACTATTTCACGCTCTACTTATCCCTGCAAGTACAGGCACCTTTCATTATCATAGATCTCGAGGTAATAGAATGCTGATATTCTGTGCTATCTTCTTTCCAAATACTAGCCTAGTAAAATACCTCTTCTGGAGACATAGTTTAAAAATCCTATTCATTTAATGTGCACACGCACAAAATCAGTGTTTATCTTTTCTTCCTAATTTAAAGTATTTTCTGCTTACTACAGCCTCAGTTTAATCACTTGGTTAAATTATTGATCAATCAGCTGAATCACAGATATTTTACGGCACAGGACCCTCCATCAGGATATTTCCAGCACTCCAGGGCAGAGCAAATCTTCAAGTGATTCGTTAATAGCTTTTTGGATTCAGCTGTGAGTTCAGGGACAGAGAAAAAATAAATTGGAAAGAATATTGGAATTCTTGCCCCGTTGCTGTTCTGGTGGAGCTGTGGAACAGCTTATCCCTCCCTGCCCTTCACACTCCTCTGCCACCTCTTTTTTGTCCCCAGTTTGCAAGCCCACCCTCTCTAACCTACCAGCGCCCAGAGAATATGGAAAATTTTTTTGAGATTACTGGCTTTGTGTGCCACAAAGCCACAAAGCCAGTAATTCTGTGGCTTTGAAGCAATTACACTTGGGAAGAGGAGAGAGGAAGGGCTTCAAACACCTGTTTTAAAATCACTGTCCTAAAAATCAGCTCCACTCTCCTCTCACAGCCAGGTCATCCCAACTGCCCAAAGAATAAGGAGTTTCAAGGTACTTTTGTTCTGATAGCAAGAGACTACCCCAACTATGGTGCTAAAGCTTTTTTTCTAATTAAAAAAACAGAAGTCAACCACAAATCAACCCAGAAACAAGAAGCACAGGTCTGTCCTAACAGATCTCCAGGGAGAATCTTCCCCTGACACTGTGCTCCCACCTCCAGGGAGCTGCAGGAACAAAAAACCCCAATAACTGGTATTTCCAGCTATTATGGACTCCCTGGGTTAATCCTGCTGCTTTTCTACCCTTCAAGGTGGTACAAGCCATTTTTAATCCAGACCCATCCACATGAATCACCCCACAACCCCAAGCAGGTCATTCCTACTCCATTACTGGCACCCCAAGTTCTTAAGCTTTTCACAATAATAAAGACACAGAAAACCAATTTCTTGGGCTGGTTTGGTTTTTTTTTTCTCTCTCAATTTCTACAACTTTTAGAATCAATACTTTCTCTCAGGAGAACAGCTGTTAAAAGTGTGAGTGTTGAGCTCACCATCTGTGAGATGATTCTCTTGAACAGAACATTTCTGAGTGTTTGGCTGATGGTTCCTGTCAATGCTGCTCACATTTGCAAGTGCTTGCATGCAAGACAAAGTGAACAAAGCCCAACAGAAAAACCATTCTGTTTTCAATAGAAATTACTGAGTAAGGTGGTACAACAACACTTTAAAGAAATATTCTAAATCTGGAAACCTAAAAATATCTCTCCGCTCTAAAAAGGCTCGGCCATTCAAACCCTTCTGCTTTTGTTTCCTGGTTTTCCAAAAAGCAAATCCACATCACACCATCTCTCAACACCCTATTTTCATCTGGATTTTTACCAGCAGTTCATCTAAGCATTGCTTAAGTGCACATTAAGTTTTAATGTGAAAGGTGCTGCATGTGCACAGCAACGGAAAGGTAAAAGCTCTACAACTCCATTTTTTAAACCTGTACCTCCCCAAAAATGAGCATAGGTGACAAGCTTCTGTTTCCTAATGAGAATTGTTTACAGCTGCATGGAATCCGTGTGGCTTGGACAGATGCTTGACCTTCATCAGACAGGCAGGAGTTAATTTGCTTTTCTGATGCTACAGGAAAACAAAGATGTTCCTGCCAGAGATCCCACATCACCTGGGGAATTTATGGAAGGAAGGATGGGTTTAATTGGAAATAGCCCATGGGGGTCAGTGCTGACTGTCCACTGCTTAGCTCTTACATTTAAGAGGAAATTTCCTGCCAATCACACTGTACTACTGTTAGGAGGAAGAAGGACAAAGCAAGAGCTCAGGCGTTATCTAGCAGGAGCCAGAAATTAAAACTCCTCTTTTGCAGATCTGTTTAAGGGCACTTATTTTCTACTTGCATAATTTCATTCCCTAATATTGCCCACTTGTAGCTGGCACTGAGAACAGACAAGTTTCAGGAATCACATTGTCCTTTCTGAATAAAGAACCACTGTAATTAATTTACAGTCTTATTATACCTTTCCACCCTCCTTCCATTGTTAATTATCCACTGCTTAATAGCCTCCTACATCCTTTCAAGGAGTAGATATCAATTTTGCCACTGGCTAAGTGCAAAAAAAGTTAAGAAATAATCAGCTTTTATGATTCCCATCTAATCCTACACCTTTAGGATTGACCTGGGCTGGCTGAGAAACAGCACCAGGATGTTTGGCTTCCAAGTGATAATTAAACAGCTCATTACTGAACCCCATTAAAGACCTCCATAAAAGCCTCAGCCTGGGAGGGGCTTAGGTGATTGGTGAGGGAGGGTGGTGCTGGGGAGGACTCAGAGGCCAACTGCCTCCCCTGTTTGGGTGGGAGCACTTCCCTATGTCATTTTGTAAACGAGGAAGCTGATCCCACCCAACCCTACAGGATGGGCTCTGGGATTTGGGGGGTTATTCCAGGTTGGAGTTTTAATGGTCTCGTGTAAATTAGAATTGGGGTCACTCTTGGAGGGCAAGAGGTAAAGAAGTACTCACTGAGCATGGTCTGAGAAAAGTGTTCAGGACTCAGCAGCACTAAAATACATCTGGGAAATCTCTGCATTCAAACACTGCCATCTAAGAGGCTGAAGGTGAGAAGAACAATTCTGCACCTCCTACGTTAGGTCTGTAAATCTGTCTGTCAGCAGCCTCCCCAAAATACAGACACAGTGAGGTGAAGAATAACTGGAGCTTTTCCTCTGGCTTGTCCAGCCTGCCTTGCTCAGCACATGTTGACACTGCTTCTACTACAAAATGAATTCAAATAAAAAGCAAAGAAAAATATATTAAAGCTTCCAGTCTTTTTGCCTACACAGTTCCACTAACAAACTCATACATATGTCTGCATCTGCTGTGGAGCTGAGACAGGAAATTAGAAGAATATTCTTTTCAGTGTGATTAAGATACATGGAGTAATATGTATTTAAATGCCTTAAGACTTCTCAAAAACTTCTTTAAATACTTAAGTCATTACCTATATTTAACACTGACATAAAACAGGACTGCTTCTCACTAGGACTTCAGTCAACAATTTCTTATGAATCTGGATTTGGAAAAGTGACTTCTTTGACTTCCAAATAAAGGTGAATCTCCAAAAGTGATGTTTAGACTATGAAGTCTAAACAGTTATCAGTTTTAAGTGTTCTTTGCCTGGTTCCTCTTCAGCATCCCAAAGCAATCCACACAGTATTTCCCTCCCCTGCAGTGTGCACACCCCTCAGTGATGACACCTTTTTCCAGATACTCTTCTGTGTTTCTCCAAGGTCTGCCAGCCAGAACCCTAAATCCAGCAGTGCCAACTAACTCACAATTAAATTATTTGTGGAAGTGCAGCACATTTTAGAGCCATGGGATTACCAATTCCATTGCAGTGCACAGACACAGTTCTTGAAAGACAAAGGCTTATTTACAACAGATGAAGTGCACAATCAAAGCAAGGCTCCAACACCCTCCTGTCATTTCCTGGGTGCTCTTTAGTTCTCTGTGGCTGTGCCTCTGAAAGGCTGCTGTCCCCTTTGCAGTGGCACACGTTGGGCAGGAGGTGATTTACCAGCAGCACCCTTCAAAGCGGCTCCTTTCAAAACCAACGGCAGCAGAAATAGATAATGACAAAAAATCAAGAGCTGTAACAGCCCAGGCAAGCCAGGCTTATCTCAGTACACTCTGAGCACATAATAAATGACAATGGGTGAGCTGCAATCCTCATCTTCATTGCAGAGTGGAAACTTCCCTCAATTTATGCATCAAAGCAGAAGGGTTATGAGAAGGCCAGTGGCTGAAATGAATTCTTGCTGGATTTCTGATATTTGCTTGAGCACAAAGGGATGGTTTTTAACCAAAACAGAATAATGGTAAGTCATCTTAATTCATGCACATGATGGGTTTGCAGTATCCAGAAAGGAAGGATGTGATTGATTTGAGTTCAAGGTTCATTTTAATGAGCAATACGCTCCAATCTTTACCACTTCTCCACTTTTAAACAACAAATTTGCTTTGCATAATAAACAAAAATAAGTGAAGAAATTGAAAGCCTGAGGATACCCAGAGGACATTTGCTAACTGTGCTCTTGGAACACTTCAAAACATGGCTCTTGAGTATGGGATTCATCATTACTGCACCATACACAAGGCAGGCCAAATAAAATTTGACTAGGAGCAAGTCAGTTCCTGCTTATCTTCTACAGACTTGTTGTATGGTAAATGCACATAATATTTCATGCAGCTCTATTAATTTTAGCTCCAATCTCTATTTTTGTGTACAGATATTGCTTCTTGAATTAAAATTCAGAGGAGGAAATATTTTTCCCCTGGTACAGTTAATTACTATAAATAAATTACAGGGGTATCCCAAGTAATGTGTTTGATTTAATCAAGGAAAAGTTAATGAGGCCAAATTGATGCAGAAGTTAGGCAAGACTAAGCTGACAGGGATTTAAAGATCTGTTCATCTCCTGAGACTGCAGGATCAATATGGGATTTGAGCACTGAGAGCATCCATTATGGAGACAAGAGAAAGGCTTCACTTTCTGCTCCTCTCCTCCAGAGAAGGCAGCTCAGGATGGGGCAAAGCAGGGAGGCACTAAAGGTTACAGCTTCCACTCAGGAAGTTTTACTAAAGAACTCACAGTTTACAGCCTTCACTGAGCTTTAATAACCAGCAATCTCCAGTAAAGCCTTATTTTACTGCCTTTTGTTCATCTTTGAGAAGGGGCAAAATCTACAGCTTCACTTAAAAACCCAGCTACAATAACATCCATGTAATTTGAAATCAATACAATATTTGGCTGCTACAGTCACAAATACAAATGAAGCTTTAGTCTTGACTCCAAGTATTTATAATGGATTTTGTGGTAACCTGGAATTTTCTTTCTGTCTTTGTTTTTATTAATTGTCCTCAGCTTCCCCAACACACAGTTTGCTCACTTCGTCTTCCATTTATTGACAATTGCACTTACTGGAACGCTTCCAAAAGCATCATTAAAACAGCTCAAATAAGGAACTAGATACCTGAATCATGGTTAATTTCTAATCCAAGGACCATTCTTGAGTTACGTGGAGGCATAAAGTTACCTAAGATACAGATTAGGAAAGCAAAAAATAAACAAGGGCCTTGAAAGTTACCAGATGATTTTCACAGATCTATTTTTTTGCTGCATATTTTCCTGTTGGATGGAATTAATCTAACCATGACCACCTACATAAAGCAATAAGAGCAGGAAGAAAAACTGGGCAAGTTCTGCCTTTTATTTAAGTCATCGGTGTGCGGAACACAGGAAAATTGCTTTAGCTTCAAGTCCTATCTATAAACATCTCATACATGAATTCTTTTCAAAGAAACAAATTATGTGCAAGGAAGCAGAGACATTTTTTCCACCAGTGCATAGAGGCAACTCCTCAACAGAAGAGCCTGTCTCCTACTCATGATCCCAGCAGTTTGCACATGGATTTCCAATAGCTGGTGCAGACTATTTTCAATGTTCTGCAGAGAAAATTATGATGGTTAATTCTGTTCCTGAAGTCAGATTTTGTTCCTGTTCTCACAGGGCTCTGTGAATAACACTGCACCTCCATTACAAATAAATAAATAAATAGAATAACTCCTTTAAACCCAAAAGAGAGCTTCAGACCATAGCCTGTTCTCCTCTGGAACTCTGCCACAGCTACACCAGGGATGGAGTTGGACTATGAGATCCTTGTGGGTCCCTTCCAGCTCAGGATATTCTGTGATCCCAAGTGGTTCTGCTGTGTCCCAGTTTTGTTTCCCAGGACTGAGACCCCTCAGTGGCTGCAGGTGGCTGAAGGAAGGGAGAAATGCACATTTCTGCTGCCCACAGCACAGACCAGGGGAAAAGCCCTCGAAGAATATTACAGAGCACACAAAAAATATAAAACACCCCACATTTCCCCTTTCTTTATACTCTCATTCCCACTCCAAGATTCAACCAGCTTTTCCTGTGAATTCTAATAGAAAAGAACAAAAGCAACCCAAAGAGAATAGCAAAATAATGAAGGAAAAACTCAAACTACTTTATATATTCCAAAGAGCAATCCTCTGGCACCGCCAGCCCTCAGCTCCCTGAATTGAGCTGTGCACACATGTTGCTCATTAAACAGCCTTATCTCACAGATAACCAGAGCAACCCCTCCAAGAGCTGGGGATTAAAATGAGCTGCACTGAATTAATGTGAAACCACTCACAAAGCTTTGTCTTTCTGAGATTGCAAATTCAACAACTGCTGGCCCGTTGAGAGATTTCTATGGAGCACAATCAGCACTCGGATCCATAAATTACAGCTGTCTATTTCCAGTGGAAATAATTGTGGGCAAAACTCTTGCATATGCTGCTTTGCCCACCTGGGTGGCATCCAACATTTAGCGAGACTTGATTCTACTTTTCAGTAGAAAAAGGAGAATTGCTGCAATTCAGAAGTCAAACTATTAATATAATGCATTGCCTGATGCAAAAACTTCACCTGCTTGCAAACACACACCTACCTGTGTTTACACAACTCTTGCCAAAAAAAAAAAAAACCCCAACTGCGCTTTTTCCCTTTAATTCACCCATTCACAATGCTCTTGGACTTCCTTGAGGATTGAGTTTAAAGGAATGGTATTAAGGGGGGAAAACAGATTGAGTTCATGCAGGACATTTTTGTACAAAACACTGGTGGTGTTGTGGCTGTGACAGAATCATTTGCAGCACCTGAAGCTGAAGTCATGAAACACCCTGAAGGGCCTGAAGATTCTCAGTAAGAAATCCAGAAAAATAAAAAACCATGTGAAGCACAGAATTATGGGCACCTTTTGAACACTGTGAAATCACAAACACATCCCTCCCGCTCACCAGCACATGCAGCTTAAACTGCACAGACAAGACACTGGGATTGAAATAAAGAAATCTGGTTGGCTCTATGTTTCATCCAATTTTGGGGGGAAAAAAAGGATTTTTTTAATATCACAAATGTATCATCACTGTTAAAGATGACATAGAAGGAGTTCTGACAATTTTATGAATGTATTACTGTCCTTTCATTCTGAAATTCAGATTAAATCCTCATCATTTGAAAGCCACTGGAAGCTCCACAGCCATCTCAACTACCAGAAGCTGTTTCCATATGTTTTATTTCTGTTAGCAGCAATAAAACTAATTTAAACTAACGTCAGGAGACTCATCAGATTCCACTCTACTGGAGAGGGTCAGCCTGACATTTATGTAAAAATCTATTGGAAGAAAATTTGGGAGGTTTTAAAATTACTAACAAGTGATGATTTTGCACATTTTAAGGACTGGTGATAAAACTGTAGCAGAGTCATTATGGAATGATTAAAGCCAGCCAGAAAAGGCCATTTTTACATATAGACACTGAGTCATTTAGATGGCACAGCAATACATTCCAACTTGAAAATTAGCTTTACAAGTCTCTCTGTGTTTAATTGTACTTTGCAGGTTCTCAGAGAGGAGGCTGAGTCACACAGTTCAAGCAGATTTTCCCGGAGTAAAACAAAACAAAAAGTTCCTAAAACTTTGCTTCCTGCTGGACTTTCTCTGCTGCTGCACCCCTGCAGTTCCTCAGGGCCTGTTTCACAGCCAATCCTCCCACTCCAACCAGCACAGAAGGAGGCTGATATTCCACAATTCTCTCCTGCTCTAAAGTAAATTAGACAATTACTTTTCCACTTAATCTAATGTGCACCTTTACAAGGAATCAGCCTTTCTGTGTGATCCTCAACAGACACAACTCCACACATCCTCCATCCATTACACACTGAGAAAAATCACAATTTTCTTTTAGTTCAGCTAAATAACGTAGCTGATGTTTTCCCCACAATTAGTACTTCGGCTGCCCTTTTTTCTTTCTTCTTATTTTTGAATTAACCTTCAGCCTTTTCACTCTTTCTGGGCCTATTACATAGCTCTTCCTAGGACACTACACCCTTTTGAAAACAGCCTTGGCACGCCTCAGCTCAGGAGCCATGGAAGCCTCTCCTCTTATGCAGTTTTGTTACAGCTTCCTTCGTTTTGTACCTTGTTTCTCCTTTAAAAGCACACAAGTAGGAAGGAGCAACTGGAAAGAAACAAAAACCCTAAAGGTTTTGTTTCTGGGCAGGTTTCAGAGGTTTGCTCATCAGAGCTGCTCCCTGAACCCCTCTGCACCTCACACTCTGCTCAAATCCTTCACTCTGGTGATTTTTAAACACACAAGACCTGTGCAGAGGGAAAAGGAACATCTGCTGCTAAACCTTGAGACAATCTCTGCAAACTTTGACAGGATACACTGCACACAGACATCTTCATCTTGGCTGGCACGTCACACCACTAAATATCAAAATGCCTTGTAAAACAAATTGCATTTTCTCCTGGAAACATGTGAACAAAGACAGCTAATTAAAGCAGCTCGTCCCACTGACAGCTCCACATTGTATGTGTGCATTTTACCTCAGGATGCAGAGTGCTCAAAGCAATCTACCCATTTTAACAGATTTAACAAATATCTCGGCTTGGAAATTATATGGCATTCACCAAAGGGAAACCAAAGTGAGTTTATTACAGTACAACTGTATTACAAGCAGAAGGAATTTTAAGGGCTTGTACAACAGGATAATTCATGACTTTTTGTCACAATGAGGAAGCCAAATTAAAGAAATAAAGTCAAGCTGATTTTTGGTTGTTTTAATGTATTATTTGGAATCATATTGTTTTGCTGTGTCAATCTTGTCTCTGCACAGAATCTGTGTTTTCTGCATTTCACAGCACTATAAAACATCTTGTGGATGCAATTTCCTTGTTACAAGCAGCTATAAAGCTACTGAAAACAAATGCACCAGGACAATATCCTTTGCAACTGGTCAACAGTGTAAAATTCCAGGGCATCACTTGTATTGGATATCCCATTCCTGCATGAAAAACACCAGCTATTCCAAGGCAATCTCTGGGTCAGGAGTCTGATTACACTCACCCAGCTGGGAGAGACCAGCATCTCTGGCTGCATCTCAGTTTATCTGGAGTGATCCTTTTATCTTCAGTGTCAATGGCTGAGACTCAATCAATCCTAACCAATACTTTCATTAACTGACCACAAACACAAGCCCTTCTAACTTCAATCCACCTGGTGTCTGTCCAGTTAACACTGAGACAGGACATTTTTTCCCTGCCTTCTCACCTGCTTGTGGCTCCTTGCACCCCTTGATTTCACAGAACCATTTGGCTGGCCAGCATTTGGACCAGCTGCTACTTTGCTGATACCTCTGTGAGCAGGAACCATGATCTCTTCAGAGATTAAGCACTACTCCCCAGACTGCTCTGATCATTTCATTTGAGATAATTACACTTCATCTTCATCTGCCAGAAAGAAAGGAAAACAGTAAGAAGCAAATTAACCACAAGATAAAGATGCTGCCGAAATATCGACAGAGCTTAGGGAGCTTTTGCCCAAGACAAGACCCACAGCTGACCAGGATGTTGTGCAGGCAGAAACAAAAAGCACATTCTCAGTGACATTTCCCCTCAGAGAAAATGCAGTTTAAGAGGGAGGACAGACAATTTACACTGAAAAAGCATTTCAGGAGTGTGGCTCTGCCTCCTGCTTGATTGCCTGCTACTGCATCAGTCTGGTTAGAATCACGCTGTCAGAGAAGTCTGGAGCTGTCTCGGAGGAGCTCAAGCTCACACTGAATAACAGAATTAACTCCCTGAACAGCCTCAAACCAAGATGGTCTCAGCAATCCAGGGCTCAGCCTGGCTGCCTGCAGGTCTCTGTAGGAACACAGGGTGCTGATTCCCACCATCACAACCCAGCCAGGTGGAATGTGCCCCATGTGGCACTGCCAGGTCCCAAAGGGGCACCAAGCCCGAGCAGACCCTTCCTCTGAGGTGGGAATGGCTCTGGCAAGACACATTCCAACAGTGCCTCACCCTGCCAGTCCAACAACCCTGACTGAAACATCCCAGTGCATGAAGGTGCCTGGCAGGAGCCAGGGCTGGAGTTTGGTTTTCAGGCAGCACCAAACCAGAGCTGAACTCAGAGGCTTTCAGCTCTGTGCACTGCCTAAACCCCCCAAACACACTCTGCAAGAGAGGAGCTCCACTCCCACCAGATCCATCCAGTGATGCCACAAAGACACATCCATGGGAGCAGCCAAATCCCACAGGAGGCCAGGGACAAACAAGAGTGATCACTGAGGCTGAAACGTGCCCACACTGCTGGAAATCCACACGCCACGGGCATTACTTTCAGTTTGCAACAGCTGACCAACACTAGTTCTTCCACAGCTTGCCAGCACATTGGCAACTCTGCTGGGAGCTGAAAACCCAAGGAAAGAATGTAGTGATGCCCACAGGCATCTCACTGCAGCCTTGGGATTCAATCCAGTTCAGTTGCTGTGCATTAGACAGATTCCCAACTCGCCCTGCACAGCCTCGAGCTCGGGTCCACACGACACTGATCCTGAATTCTGTTGTAACTCAAAAGCATTTCAGAGGATCTTTAATCCTTTCCTACAGACTTCTGGTTTTCTGATATCTGACTGTTCTGCAACTCACCTGTTCCTGGGGATAGTCTGCACACCTGTGGGTAAGAACTGGATTTTAATTCTGCAAGGGATGGTCCTGCCTTTGCTTTGGGGTTTTACAATAAATAAACACAATGCCTTCAGATGCAATGTCCTGACAGTCCCCAAAACACACTGCAGGGTATTATGGTGAAGCCACAGTCAATATTATGAACCTTATTATCACTGATCAATACTCACACTGCTGGAGAATCAAGGCATCTGCTTAATGGCAATGCTCTAATGAATATGGAACACTTTCAGATTCAAGGATGGAATTTTCACATCTCAGTCCTATTGAGAGCACTTTTGCAAACTCTACAAGCTTGACTCAGCCACATTTGCAGAGAGGTAGGAATAAAAATCACCCCTGAGTATAAAACACCAAGTGAGTAAGCTGGAAGTAAAGTATTGGATAATTACGTGAAATTCTGCACATTATCTGAACCTTCCAAGTGTAGAATGAGCGTTGTAATAATGAGTCAATGAAAGCTCTCCCTCTCAGGTGAAAAAGAGGAGATTGCTAAGAAAGTCAGAACAAGTCCATGGACTTCCCCTCAACACAGATGCTGCCCCAAAACTGGCACACAGCTTCCCAGGGCACAGGGCTGTTGAGCAGGAACTTTGATTGGGAGCACCAGGAACTAACCATAAATCTTTTGTAATGATCCAAACTAATCCCTCACTCTCAAACCACACTGGAGATAGAATCATTCAGTTAACTTCTCCAGGGGAGAAGAACCTTTACTCAAAACACCAATGGCATGCTAAACACAACCAATAATGCCCACATTTAAAAAAAATATTTCTATTTAATGCCTTTAGATAAAGTATTTTCTTAGAACAAAGACATCAAGATGACGTACACATACCTGAGGCTTCTTGAGCTGTCACCTTCAGACCTGCAAAGTAATACACAAATACTTAGAACACAGTTGTTTACAGCATTTATAATCCAAAAGCCGTGTACCTTCTCAAGCATTCTCTCCCTCTGTACTTTAGTGAGTGTCTCTAGGGCTCGTTGTACTTTTTCTTCTAATAAGACATTTAGAAAAGAAACATGTCTACTTAGGCTTCAAGGAAATCTATTAAAAGTTAAAACCCAGTAAACGGCTGAAGTCAGTAATTGCAATATTAAAACAGATTACACCCTCTGAACTCTCAATAAAGAGCTTCCTCAAACATGCACAGAGATTTATTTTCCATTCTTACAAGTGGGAAGCAACACTGACACTATTCTAGAAGCAGATTATTTTGTACATTTTAATTTTTGTCTTAATCTCTTCTTCACATTTTAGTTGAAAAGGTCACAGGCAAACAGGTCTGGAATCCAACACTCAGCTTTATCAGACACTCAGAAAGGGCCAAGTTTGGCAAATAAAGGCAATTTGAAGCCTTTAAAACCTCATGCTTTTCTGAATTTCAGAAACGTGTAAAAAGCAGGGATAAGATGTAATGAGTTACAGAGGGGCAGGTTAAAGGTGAGGTAATTTCAGCAGTCAAACTTGGAACAAAGCCTCTCCTCTTTCCCCAATATTTTTAAGCAAAGAAACTTAATTCAGGATTATTCACACTGAAAAGGATTTCATCTCCAAGGAGAAATGGGAAGATAATATTCACATTTCATGACCAAGCAAAAATCCAGAAGAAAACATAGAACCATTTGCCCAATTCCTTTCCTCCCTCACTCCCAAAGCTGCCTCCTCAAAGACAAGGGGAGGTCTTTGGGAACTAAAGAACAGGTAAAAACCAGTTGTTTAATAGACACAACGACTTCACAGCAGTTTCCTCAACACAGAAGTCCCATGAAGCTGAGCTCAGCCCTGCACTCCCAGGAGTAATGAAAAGATAATGAATCCAGTGTTTAAGTGCCACCTTCCCACACTCAGCTCTCAGCAAATTCCATCTGGCAGAGAGCACACACCTTACAAAGATGTTAATGTAATTGCTTGTGCTTTCAAGCTCTCAAATGCGGGAGACAACTGCCTCGTTAATGTCTTAATTTCCTGCCTTTCCTCTGGGCTGGAATAACAAACTCATCCAACAGGGAATATGTCTCTGAGGGCTCAAAGCATTCCGATGTCACTGCAAGTGGCACCAGCCACCCCAAACCACCGCTCCTGCAACACATTTCTCCTCTCACTACAGTCCAAGAACTATTTTCAATGAGGTGAGGGTGATCAACTCCTGACCCACCACAGCAAACAGGCAAAGGGGGCCCACCACCCCTTCTGTATTTTCAGGATTCCCAGAAAAGCTGGGAAATTGTGCAGCTGCTAAATTTGCATTTTCAAGGGTAAGATTTACTCGAGTAAATTCCGAAGAGTTGTTCAGAGCTGGTCCATTTTGCTCAGGGAATGAGTAATTGATGAGCAGGGCTGAATGAACACAGTGCTGAAAGAACCCACTGCTTGTAGTTTGAGACAAAGCATTCGATTTTCTTTAAGCATTCTTTGAAAGGCAGGATTGGGGATCGATACTTAATGTTTCTGTTCACACAGAAAGCATGTGCTGGGCTCTGGGCTAGTTTTTTTCCTTTTGACCCAGACAAAAGAAATTACACTGGCACTGCTGAGACAAGGAGAAAGGTGAAAAGGCTTCTGGCAGTATCTTGCATTATTTATTTCAAGGTAGACCTTTTAAAGCAAAAAAACCTGCCCACAATATATAGAATATCTTCTGTGCTGTAATACTTGGAACAGCACAGATTCCATTTAGATATCTGAGTTGTATCACTGATGGGATAAATGCCACGCAACATTCTCCAAGATTTCTCCTCTCAGCCCTGGATGGTTTCCAAGATTTCATTTTGAGTAGAACTAAATATTATAATATTACACTCCTATTGAAGTACAAGTTTGTCTTCTTCCTGACCCCAGGAATTTCATTCTCAGTAGGAAATACAGTGAAACACATATTTTTTGAGATTGTTATAGCCAAGAGAAGGAGAAATTATTTTCCTACCAGTAGTAATTACTGTAATTTCATTGCAAGCAGAGGCCAGGAGAAACAGGTACCATCATAACAAACCTTGAACCAAAAAACAAATGTAAAGAAAAAGAAAAAAACCAGTACTTGAGGTTTACAGGAGGTTGCAAATCAAAGTGACCATTAAAATCCTGAATGATTTTTGTTTAACTAAGTACTGCCATCACCGTCTGTCAGTCCGTATCCAAAACATGGATATTTCAGAAAGCTGCTCCACTCACGCTACCAAAAGGATTTGTCTTTGTCACCACTATCCTATAAAATCCCCATGCAGGACAACAACAAGCCAACTATCTTGGCTTCCAGTCGCTGACTTGGTTTGCAATTTTCCAACAAACCATCCCTGGTGGGGAGTGTCAGCTCCTAAAAACTGGAAGCCATTTACAGGAATAACACAACAGCAAAAGATGGAAAAGCCCTTCAGATTGAAAATGCAAGAGGTTCCCATCCCCAGGTCTCCTGTTCACTGAGGTGACAGCAGGACCTCAAAAGCCCAGCAGCAGCAGAGCTCCTTCAGTGGCTTTTCCTCATTCCAAAGATTTCTGCTCACGCCAGCAGGAAATGTTCAATTCTCGTTATTCCCCCCAAGAGCCATAATGAACAAACAGACAGTCCTGTGGCATTTGATTTGTTGTTTACACCTAAAGCTGCATTTAGAAGTGGAACAGCACAAGGTAAAGCTGCTTCCAAAGGCAGCTCCAGGACTAGCTTTCCTTTTGCTCATTAAAGTAATCCTTTTCCAAATTAAACACTGCTCAGAACCATCAAGGTGTATGATATGGACTGAGGTACACCTGAGATATGTGATATATGATATGGACTGAGATACTCCTGCAACAATTCATAGCTGAGCAGAGACTTCATTTGGGCAGTGAGTTATGGCAATGTCCTGTAAAATTATACAGCAATTAGTTTTAACAGTTTTGAAACTGTTTGTCTAGGATTCATGTTTGGGGGTGCAAAATGTGGTAAAAAACCAGCCAAAAGCAGAAGTGAAACCTTTCTGTAAGAACCCACAAGTGGACAGGGCTTTAAATAGCTCACAGAGCCACCCCTGTGGTAGGAATCCCACTCAGATCTCACCTCCTTGGAGCTGTCTCTTCCATCAGAATAAAAAAAAAAACTGGGGAAGAGCCAAGGTTTCTAACAGCATGTCAAACATCCACTGAATAATCAGACTCCATCTGAAATGCATCTTCTGACAAGCCACAAGAACTGATGCTATTGTAGGAGACTCTTAGAGTATACAGTAACCACATATTAAAGAGCATTCTAATTCCAGTTTTCACAAAAGGAAAAGATTGAACCGAATCTTTACACAGCAATACAAGGATGAATGCATTTGATTAAGCCTTGCTTTGAGCACAGAACGTGCCTCAAAACCAAAACTGCACCCAGCACAGGTTGTTCTTTTGTAGTGTATTAAATCTTTCACCATCTGTAATGCAGAGGAACAGATTACCTTCAAGGGGAGAGCTCCAGAGAGAATTCATTGATGGCTGCAGAAAAGTTACCCCTTGTATGAGGAGCAGTATGAGGAGGGAACAGTGTGAGGTTCCTGTAGGTGAATGCTCTGAGCAGCACTTCAAACCGAGGCAGATGTTGCCAGGAAACCTCCAACCCCATCTAAAGGCTATTAGAGCTTTCCAGGATTTTTATTTGAGCCTGCTGGGTGTGAATGCTGTTCCGTGCCCCTGTGGATCCCAGCAGATGTGCAAAGCTCTGCCAAGGAAAGCAACACTCTCCTCCCAGGAGTCTGGGAAGAGCAGCCTCAGGAACAGCACGGAGTCAAGCTGGAATAAAACCTCCCCAGCTCAGACACACTGTCCTGCCCTTACACCCGTGCTTAAAGGGTCTGGATCAGCATCAGAACACTGCCAGCAATGTGTAAACTGGGAATTGAGTTGGAAGGGACTTTAAAGCCCATCACATTTCATCCCTGACGTGGGCAGGGGCACCTCCCACCAGACCAAACTGCTCCAAGCCTGTCCCACCCAGCCTACATCCAACAGACAGGGGCAGGGGAGATTCTCCTTCCCAAGAACTGGTGTGGCCAGCAAGACTCTGTGTATTAGGTGGAGTCAAAATATTCTATTGGGCTGAAGACTTGAAAGAAGTGGTAAAAAACCTAACAAGAACTGCCCAGTCAATAGCATTTTAACAAGGTGAGTTTCAGGATGAGAAAAATGATGAATTTCACCACTAATTAAGTCCCTTTAGCAAAGATTCCGTCCTTATGCACAACAGGGTGAACACCTTTTCATCAACACAATTAACAAACTCACCACAGCCTCCCACAAAATTCCAGCTAAGCTATAATGGTGCCAATCTCACACTAAGGTCCCAGGACTTTTGGTAACTTCAAGATACAAAAAACCTGTATCTCTGATCATATTCCATATTTTTAAACACTGGTTTGATGTCATGATGAATGTATTGAAAGCCTTCTGGTTCATTTGTCTCAATGTTCCACACACTTCAGCTCACTGGGCACCAGTCCACTGCTTCCACCCTCAAAAAAAACCATAAATACATTCTGAGTGCAGAGAGCAGCAAGAGTTTAGATGTGATTTCCCACCACCAAGCTGAAAAAGAAGTTTCAATCAAGCCCCAAACAGTGTAAGACTTAAAAGTCATAGCAATACATACAAGCTAAATTTGGGCTGCTACTTGGACCATGATCTTGTGGCAGCTTGAGCATGAAAGGACAGCACCTCCCACATGGAATGGCATCATGCAGATGAGTTTATGTGAGCTAAACCTGTGAATCACCCCCTGCAAAATCCAAGGTCCCTTATGTAAGAAGCATTTTCAGGCACCATTTTGAAATACAAGGCAGACGGGATGTGCCCAGTTCCTGCTGTGTGCTGTGGATAACCACCAGGTACTGTTGGAAGTGCTTTCCCCAAAAACAGACAATTCCCAGGTATGGCCACTGTCCCCACAAACACCCACACAGGGCAAGGAGCTCTGCTGGGCTGTAGAGGAAGGTGTGGTGTGAGCTCTGTGTTAAAGCACAACACAAGACTGACAACCTAAAAAGAATCTGTTTGCTAAATTGACTGGATTTTAGACCTACAACCACCAATTAACCATGTTCAATGAGACAGCACAGTATTTCACCAGAACACCATTAATCACATTCTTTCTGTCCTTATTTTCTCCAATTCCCATTAAAGAAACTGACTTTTTAGCCATCTTAAGTGACAGTTAATATTTTAGTAGAGATTTACTCTCTGCAGATTGTGCACACTCCTATTTGTGCAGAGCACCTCCAGCCTCAGCAGAATCCTCCCATCCCAGCTCTTGTGGCAGTGACCACAAAAGCCCTTTAGTCCTTACAAAGCTGTTACACACAGACCATGGTGAGGAAATATCCTTTTTTTTTTTTTTTCTTTTTACCCTTTAAAGTGAATTCTAACTGTGAGCCTGGACAGGAACATTGAAAAGAGCCACTTCCAGATTCCATTTTTGTCACGTTAAGCCCAAGCAGACACGTCTCAGCCCACCAGAGGCAGCAGACACTTATCTCCCACAGATAACTCACTGTATTCTCTACTCCAGCCCGGCCATCTGGACACAATCCTGGGCTCTAGGGAGCCCTGCTTGAGCGGGGAGGTTGGCCTGGATGACCTCCAGAGGTCCCTTCCAACTTGAACTATCCGGTGATCCTATGATAAATACCATGGAAATGCAGCTCCTGGCATATGGTCTCCATAACAAGCTTGTTATATCCATTCCTGGACTGCTTACAGCCACTACTGTCCAAGAAATGTCCCTTCCACACTCTGAGATCTCTGAGGAGGGATTTGCAGAAGCCCAGCCTGATGTCCCTGCCCAGCCACTGCTCTGTGCCATATGCTCCAAGCTGCAGGCTGGAACACAGCCCTCCCCACCTCACCTTCTTCAGCCAGCATGGGATTTTTAGTAACCTGGGCTCTCTTGATGCCTGAAAATAGTTTGGAGGACCAGCCAGGCTGCAAAGCAGGCAGCCTGTGCTTCCCATCAAGGTTATTGGGACCATCTGTGTGCTCGGCAGGAGTGGGAGCAGCCTCCCCCAGCAGCAGGGAACACGGACATGCCGGTGTTCCACCTGCCTCCAGCACCACCTGGGCAGCCTGGAACTGCCTCCCAGACCAGAACAGCCAACACAAACAGCTGAACACACGGGAAACTCAGCATTCAAGTGGTGCTGCTTGTGCCTAACCAGGGGAATGCTGTTAGCCCTGCCACCGGGGCAGGGAAGGGATGTGCCATTGCCCTGACACACCTGGGGCAGCCCAAAGCTGCTGTGCTCTAAGCACAGACAAGCTGGGACAGATTTTGATTCTGTCCAGAGTGTTTGGTGTCACCTCTGGAAGGTGGAGCAGAACCCCCCAAGGGGCCTGGCACATGTCACGACACCGTCACCAATTCTGGCCAGTTCTGCCCTGCTCTGTCCTGAACACAATCCCTTCACATGCACTGAGAAGCGCAGACAATGGGACTGTGATCAGTGGGATTCCATTGGTTCTGTGGGATGGAAACAGAGCCAAGCAGAGCACACAGGAGGAAGCTTTGCTCCCCAGGGCTCTCCGTTCCCCCTCCTGCAGCAGATGGGGAGTTTGGGGCATGCAGGGTCTGGAGAAGTGAAAGGCTCCAGGATAACACATCCCTGCAGCCTGCCTGCCTCTCACCAACTCCTGTCTCACGAGATGAGGCCATTAGGCTGCACACAGCAGCCAACTGATAATCTAAGTAAGAGCACTGCCAAGGAGCCATATGGAAGGGAAGAAAATATTTCGCTTCAACAAGCAAGGGGTGATCTTAAAGTCAGCACCAGAATGAAGACTTGAATCTCAAGTGGTAAAATATGAGTAAAATATCCTTGGTTTATGAGCTCTCAAAACCATTTAACCTCTTTTCCTTGCTCCCTCTCCCCTTAAATTGTTTATAATTTGCAACAGCTTTTAAGAAAAAAGTATTTCAGAAAACTGAAAGGCTGCCTCCATTCTGCTTGAAAAACACCTCATTCTTATTACATTTATCATTTTACAAATGAGTCAATTCCTTATTTTCCCCTGCAGCTGAAACCTTCCAATCCAGTTATTTCTGCACCTTTGACCTTCAGCCTTGCCTGTCCCTACCCCAGCTCAGGGACAAGCAACTTCACAACAAAAATTCCTTTAAATGTGCCTTTCCAGCTCAGTTCACTAACTGAGGTGTGGAGTGGGTTTTTAACAGCTGAGGCAGAGAACTGCAGTTTAACCCCAGAAGTACTGAAGAGCTGCACAGCAAATTTTTCATATCTAACTGCACATCAGAAATCTCTCCCCAACATTCCTGTCGCCACCTATTTTCTGCAGAAGGACAAGGCAGTATTAAGCAGCATTAGCCTGTGGCAATCATCTGTACTGAATATTCCACTGAATGTGGAATATTGAATACAGAAGGCATTATTTCAGCTGAAATTAAGGGTGAGCAGAAGTGGAAAGCCACAGGACAGGATTATTTCAGATCTCTTTCCATTTCCAGGTAAGGCCTTACGAAGAAAGAAAAATCTCTCTAAAACTGGGGTTTAAACAAGAAGCTCATTCTTTTATCTTACATTCAGAAAAAGTGAGGCTGCAAGTGTGGCTTTTCAACAATCATGCCTCCAATTATGGTCCCTTTTAGAGATCTTTCCTGCCTCCAACAGCAGCTGAATGGTTCTCAGACTATGAAGATACAGCAGAACACTGCATCATCAATTCAGCCTCTCAATCAATCATCATTCAATCATCAGCCACAAACATTCAGAAAATTATAGAATCAAGTTTCATCTTTAATTTGTATCGAGTATTTCTATGTTCCTTAATAAAATCCTCTGCCTGGTTGTTGTCAAAATGTACTTTGGACACACACAGGATCAGAGAGTTAAAGGCCAAGAGCCTTCAACAAGAATGAGACATTTTCTGCACGTGAAATTTATGTCCTTAATCCTCAGGCTTTGGAGACCATTACAGCTCTCCCCTTATCTTTCATACAAGACAAGATCTAAGTTAATTCCATAAGGAGAAAGAACAAACAGTGACACTGATGGGGACAGCTGCCATCAACCCTCCACCCCAGGAATTCATCCACTGACCCAACAATAATTACAAAACCCAGCCCTGGAAACCTCCCTACGCAATTTAAACTGAGGCACTTCATGGATGAAATTTTCAGGGTAAACTACACCCAAGTCCTATTTCCAGAGGCATCTGCTTGTTAAATTCCACACACAGATTTTGAGAAGTCTGAGTGATTTGCCATTAAAACGGCAAATATGTTTCTTAGAAAAAATTGATGGTGCTTCCAGAGAACAAACTAAATTGACACAAAGATGTAAGAAAAGTACTAAAGCCTCAACAAACTCAACCTCTGGATTAACCTCACTGCCTGCACTGGCAGTGCCTGGGATGGTGCCAGACATGAAGAGAACCTGAAATATTTGGAGTCATAAAACCTGTCCTCAGTAAACTTGCTGTGACCTGCACTGCGAAGAGCGCTGTCACCACTCAGGAAAGGAGCTGCTGGACTCCACAGATAATTTCTGGTACATCACAGAATCCCAGAATGGTTTGGGTGAGACAGGATTTTAAAGCCCATCCAGTGCCACCCCTGCCATGGGCAAGGACACCTTCCACTGTCCCAGGGTGCTCCCAGCCCCAATGTCCAGCCTGGCCTTGGACACTGCCAGGGATCCAGGGGCAGCCACAGCTGCTCTGGGCACCCTGTGCCAGGGCCTGCCCACCCTCCCAGGGAGGAATTCCTTCCTAAAGGATGTTTAAATCCAATCACTTTGATGACTGTGTTCATCTGCCCCTGAAGCCAACCTGAGCCACTTGGGAATTCCAAATGCCACAGGAGTTCTGCTGCCATTGATGTAACTCTTTCCTCCAATTATGCCTAAATTAGAAAACCTGAAAAGATTAGAACAAAGCCAAGTGTGTATTCTACTGCTATAACTCACCAGACAGACTGCATAAAGAATGGAATTTAAGTCTTCAACTTGTTTTATTTCAACTCTCAGTTAAATCTGTAGAAACACTGTAATTTGTAACTATTAAGTCTGCATGAAGAAGCTACAAAAACACCCCGACAATCCCATAGTCAGGATTCTTGGCTTCTCTCTGGATGCCTGGAGGCCTCAGTTTCAATTATAATGGCTGTACTTACAGCTAATGGTTTTCTTGCTATTAGTCAGCTTCCATCTGTCCCACAACCTGCAGTGGTTACTGGCACAGCCACCCCCATAGAAAATGTCCTTCCTTTGAGAATCTGGAGGTTACAGGTTTTTGAAATTATATTGGCACTGAATGGAGCAACACAGCCCAGTTCTTCCCTTCCAGAAAGTGTTTCAGAAGAGTTTTGGTGGGGGTTTTTTGTTTGCTTTGTTTGATTTTTGGGATTTGTTTCAGTGTGGTTTTTTGATTATTTTTTAGGGGGCTGAGAGGGGAGAGGCAGTGTTTAACATGGTTTGTGCGATGGCTTTTTTCCTTTCTTAAAATCAGTCCCCAGTCACAAGCTTCAGTACCATCCCAACTTTCAGGAGAGTTTTAACCACTAATCCATTCAGCTTTTAGAAGCTTCACTTCAAATACCTTCTTTATCCCCCATAAGTGTTACTCAAACACTCCCTGAGAAATCCCTGTACTATCAGCTCTACCTGGTTTTCCCTCAATTCACAGTTTGGTATTTTCAATTGCCTCTTGACATTGCCACGTATTATTTTTGTCCTTTAGGTCAAATCACTGTCCAGCAGCTCACACTGACCTGGACATAATCAATGAGTCTTCAGAGGTTTTGCTGTTGGTGCTTTGTTGTTTGGTTGGGTTTTTTTTTAATCCTCAGAGCAAAAAATAAATTTTGTGTCACTGTTCACAGTAATATATTTCAGTTGTGCTTTTTGGTGGCATAACCACCTTAAGTGAAAGCAGATCCTGTCCATCTCCATTTGCCTTTAGCAAGAAAACATTCACAGTTCTGTACCTTTGAGGTGAGTTCTATCTGCTCAAAACCACTTCATAACCTTTTACATTCCTCCTATTAAAAAAAAAAAAA
>VXAX01001751.1:258165-269130 GCA_013399835.1 Leptocoma aspasia
AAAAAAAGCAAAACACCAGGCTCCCCAGGATGGCTGCTCCATCCCTGGCAGAGCCCAAGGCCAGGTTGGACACTGGGGCTTGGAGCAGCCTGGGACAGTGGAAGGTGTCCCTGCCATGGCAGGGGTGGCACTGGATGGGCTCTGAGGTCCTTCCAACGCAGACCAGTCTGGGATTCTGTGGTTTCATGAGGCATTATCTCATCAAGCTGATTCATTGCATTTTGGCCCATCTGCTCCACCACAGCTACAACAACCTAACTGAGAGGATCCAAGCTGTAGTTCCCACTGAGAGAGTGACTTGCAGCTCTGTTTGCTCCCCTGGCACAGTGAGCAGAGGGCAGGGCTGAGCAGGGAACACGGGATCAGCTCTCAGTTTCTGCAGGAACTTTTCCATACATCCCTCAGAGAGAGAGGTACAGAAGCCCAGTTCCTACAGCAAGCCAGGCTATTCCCACAGCGACCTTCTCAGAATTATTTTTACTGCCAAGACATTTTGTCTCAGCATTTCCCCTTCTTACAAGAAGCATTTGTTCATTCCAGAGCTCTGCAGCTCCAGGACATCCAAACCCCAGTATCTCACAACTGGAGATAGCACAGCTGATGTCATTTGTCCTCTTCGTTATCTTCCTTCTCCTCCTCCTGTCCTTGAGCTGAAATAATGTGAAGCTTCTCACTGTTCCCTGGCCAGGAAGCCCAGGTGACCTCTGGAACATTGCTGAACTTGTCCAAGTTCACTGCAGCACCTGCAGCCCCCTTCCCTCTCATGTATGGACATGCACTCAAGGACTCAGGAGCTCTGCCCTGGAGCTCCAGCCCCAAGGATTAAGAGTTCCCCTGCTGCCACTTTTTAGTCTCTTTTTGCTCTGTGCTCTCCTCATTAGCACAAAACAAGGCCTGCTGTTCACACTGCAAACTAACACCTATACTTCAGTAAGAGCACACTGCCCTGAAAAAGGTTTCAGTGGAAATAAAACAGGGGTGGGAGGGAAAAAGCAGGTGTAGAACCAACCTCAGCCACCTAACAGCATTCTAGCCACATTCAAAGGGAGCACTCAGCTGGCTTTGTGCCTTCTGTTCAAAACAACACAATGTGGGTTTATTTGGCTGTTGTCAAAGAAGTCTATAAACAAATGAATTTATTTTTAGCTGTGCTTGAGCTGCCAGTGAAATTTAAACAACACCCAATGAATGGTACTGGCACAAGCAAATGAAATGATGATAACATTTATCTGGCACTCAATGTATTAATTGCTTAAGCAGGCTTTGCCTTCTCAGGGGTCAGCACTTAGACCGTGTAAGAAATTTAATACCTTCAACTCTGTAAACCAACACGAGTTTATATTCAATAGGTGCAAAGCTGGGGAAGAGCATCCTTTTGGATGCTCATCCATCAAGAGCCTATTTTTATAGTACTCTGACATTACAAAAGCAATAACATTCCACTCATGGAAACAGCTGAGCTCAAAGATCAAACATCAATGATACTCCAGAGGCTTCTTTACATAGATATTGAAATTTAAGATTCCTTTCCTTCTACAATAAATCAACTGTCCCCACCTGAGCAGTCACTTCAGTTTGTGAAGTGATTTTGATGGATCACTGCTACCTGGAGCAATGAGTACCCAAACAAATCTCTTCCCATGGACGGCAGCTCTTGTGGATAATGACTCCAGAGCCCCAGCCTGGACCTTGCAAAGGTGGCATTGGATCCCTGCTGACCAGAGACCAAGGACAGCAGAGCTGACAGGACAAGCACATCGTGCTTGGAAACATCTCTGTGCTTGCAAGCTGTACAAAGTTTGTGCTGTACAAACTGCTCAGAGACACCTCTGCAGTTCCAGATCCACTCCAGGGCAGCACCTTCAGGACAATTCCTTGCTCAGGTGAGCAGCAGCCCCTCAGGGTTTAGCAAGCATCAGGCAGCCACCCATGCAATGGCAGCAAACTCCTGTGCAGAGGAGGGGAGAGGTGAGGTGGCAGGGGACAGGATATTTCTGTGTGCTGGGAGCTTGTCCTCCTCATTATAAGGATGTAAAAGTTAGGCCACCATCAAGAGGTGCAATTCCTACACAAAACCAGCAATTTTAATTTAAACCTCGCTGGTGCTCTTGCTCAGGGCAGCAGCAAGGACATGGTGATTCCCATAGCAACATCAGCACAGAATGTACCAGCTCTGCTGAAAGCACTTGGTCTTTCCTGGGGCATCTGAAGCTTTTTCTGCTGCATCCTCATTGTTACAATTATTTAAGCTGTACTGAGGAGTTGGGAACCTGCCCATTAGTGGTGGCTTGGAGTTTTTTAACCTGAAACAGAGACGGGTATGTTTGGGATATTATACATGGAAATTTCCATGTGGAAGCATTGAACTTGCCCATCTCCTTTCTTGGTAATCAGTGGAAGGTTAAAAGGCAGTTACTGGATGAAATTAGTCTTTGTTTTAGGTTCTAAGAGAATAAATTGAATTTAAATTGGCTGTAATAATTGGCTGTAAATTGAATAAACTGACACCATTAGAGACACATTCAATTTCTCAGGCCATACCCAGTTTTAGATAATTCAGACTAAGACAAAGAGGAGACGCCACTAAAAATTTTACGAAGTAATATGGTATAAAATGTTCGCAGAGTGGGAAGATTTATCTCCACTTTTCACTCACAACTAAACATTCCAACACAGGTTGGTTTTATCATTTCACTGAATGTAACTCTAAGCTGGGAAAATTACACTGACATCACTACTAACTGCTGGAGGAAATTACAGAAATGCTGAAGCGCTGTAGCAGTTTTATCCCCATTTCTCAAATGATGACAGCAACTGGAAAAGCCAAGAAAAACAGCAGAAAGCTTCACCTGAACAAACATCAAGGTAAGGTCTCATCACAGAAAAACCTGCCCTGTTCTCCAGGTCAGGTTTACCAGCAGGTACCCACAGCTCAGTCTCTGGGAGAAGAGACCAGCAAGTGTTCACTAAAACTGGCATTTTTAAATGGATTGATGGAGCCTTGAGAAAGTGGTTCCCGAGCCTGGCTTATGTTTAGTGACTCCACTTTAAATTTGTACAGAGATGAGAACATTCTAATAGAAGCTTATGAAAAAACACTGGTGAGTTTTCAAATATGTCCCAATGACTTCAGTAGAGATATCCCATTCCTTAACACCCCCTTTACAAAGTTTTAGAACTTCAAAAGCAATTCCAAGTTATTCCAACTCCAATTCAGTTCCAAGAATCTCCATCACGACTTTCTTCACCTGCTTCCAACACTTGTTCCAAGTATTTACAGCAAATGGAAAGGCTGTGGCAGGTTCCTGTAAACAACTGAAAAAGCAGGATGCAGTCTTTTTGTCCCTTCCACAGGATGGGAATGGCACAGTTTGAGAGCTTGTTTTCTGTGCTCTTTATGAAAGATGCCTTGCCACACACACCTACAATATTATTAAGCTGGATGATTTCATTCTTGACATTTAAACTTAAAAATTAAGCTTGTAAAAGACTTGAAACGTTTTGTTTGTGCCTCGTAAGATAATTCAGAGCTGTAGGTGATGGCTGAGGATGTATGAGGAGATGAGTGCACAGCTTTCACATCCTCTGAGTAAGATCATTCATAGGCAAACAACTGCCTGAAATTCCCACAGCCCATTAGAGACAAGGCATAATTTCCTTATCAAGGTTAGAACACGTCGTTACACTGATGATTGTTGATCGTTTCTGCTTTCATTTCAATGTGCACAAATGAATCCCCACACAGAGTAATGTTAAATTCTAACATATAATAGTGCTTAATTGCCTTTACCCTGAAGAGAAAGCAGCAGAGGGACTGCATTCATCACTGTTTGTCAGGTAGTCAATAATACTATAGAATTCATCTTAAGGAAAGAGACAAGATTTTCTATTAAGTGTTGATCTTAAATTTCCAGTATTTAAAGGTTCATTTTTTGCGTCCATGCAAACAATAATCTGAACAAATGAGTACCTAGGCAGTGATTTTCATCCCTCTCAACGCTTTCTTGTATTTATCATTTATCAGCTGTTCGACTGCCACATTAAAACCACTACAGAGGGCTTAGAGGAAAAGAAAATCACAAAAAGAACATGGTAGAGGCAGCAGGGCCTGCAGGTTTCCCTGTGGCTACAAATGCAAAGCCCTGCCAGGACTTCAGAGGGGCGTGGAAGGGGTTAAGTCACACTTCTGCCTTTCTGATCTCCAAATTCTAAATAAAAATTCACAGATTCTCTTATTCTGAAAACAACTGACTGAGCTTGAATCTATTTTCCCTGTGGAATTTGTGCAAGCTGGATGTTGTCAGGACAGAGCCAAGACAAGCTGGATGCCTGCTCAGGATCCCATCAGATTGCACAGACAACACAGGAAGATTCAGGGACACTTTTCCAGCTGAGACACTTCCAAAAAAACACCTAAACCAGGATGTTTTGGTCCAGATGCTCCCAGAGACAGCTCAGTCAGTTGTGCTTTTCTGCAGCCACAACTGCAGAAGTGAAAAGCTTGAAGAAGAAACTTCAGTACTTGGATACTGATGGACATTGGAGATATTGGGGATAACTCAAATTATGTCATTAGGTAAAAGCATTAGTAAAGACCCTTCCACAGAAGTCTGCCCCTTAATAAGGGAAAGACTTTCAATATCTAATGTACAGGAATTATGTAAGTTACACTGCACTTACTTCTCCATTCCCCAATGCAGAGTTTACTCTCAGGTAGTTCATTATAATTTACAGAGCAGCTGAATTCTGTGTACAAGGTCAAAAGACAGCAAAAATCTGCATCATTCTACAACTTACAGAAATGACAGCCTCAAACACTGAGGCAAAGATCACCTTTTAACATTTCTGCTCCTTTCTCATCCCATTCCCTTCTTCCACTCACAGCATTGTCGAGCCACAAGGTTCTGTGCAATTTGGAAACACATCTGGATTCCAGCCAGCTGGATCTCTCTCTTTAAATGCTGGTTTGTGCCTCATCTTTGGCTGTCACCAAAGCACCTTGACCATTCCATCCTGTGGATTTCTGCTCCCACACCTGCTCACATGGCTGCAGACCAGAGAGGAACAATCCAAACTGTTCACTGGAGAACTGGCACAAAAGGCTTGAGAAATGCTGCAAAAAATTCCTGCTCAACATATGCCCCAAGGCAACTGCCTCCAGAAAAACATGGCAAGTGGCACAGCCAGAAACTCTCATGGTTTCTATCCTGTGAAACTTTGGTGTGAAAACAAAGAAGTCCCACCTGGATGTGCTGCACACCATCAGGGTGTTTGTGTGCTCAGAGGTGCTCTGGGAGACACCAGATCCTGCTCATCCCTGCCCAAAATGGGGCTTTAGATTGGGCTGGCACTGGGGTTTGATGGCAACAGTTATTTACTCAAAGCTCAGGAAAATAATATGGCAGTAAAATCACTTTCAATTTTAATCAAGTATTCTACAGAGCAAACAATCCAACTGAAAGAAAAGTGAGGGGATTTCTGTGCCACGATACCACCACCTGTGACAGCACAAAACTGATGAAAGCCTGCTCCTTCACGAGGAAAGGAAACCTCTTCTTTTGGGCACTTGGAGCTAAAACCCCCACTTGAGAAAGAACCCAGCATAAATTTGAATATATTACCAGGAGCTTCCTCAAGGAAGCTTGTTTCAGAGGACAGCTCAGATCATCAGCTTCTTTGGGATGGTTTCAGACAAGATTCCAATACTGCAATATTCTTTTGTTGTAAGTACACTAGAAGTCAGAGCTCACATTGGACTGTCATTCCCACACGAGCCCCAAAACCAAGCCCTCAAACCTACATTTTCAAATTCAGGAAAGGTCAGAGCCTGGGTTTGTTCCAAGCCCAGCTCTAGCTGGAATCTGCACTGAGAGGATTTAGCAGAACCTTTGTAAATGCCACCAAACCACCCTGGGCTGGCTCTCACTGAGGGGACAACACCCGGCCCTTGTGCAGCACTGCTGGGGACATTCCTGGTGCTGGGGGGTTACTCTCAACTCTGTGGGACCAGAAATGTTCTCTGTCCCACACCTCATTCCCCAGGGAAGTACCAAAGCCATCAAACCAGCACACAAAGGCTGGTAAACAGCAGAAACAGTAAAATAATGAATAGGTAAATCCTTGCTACCAGCTCTAAGTATTAAATACACTTCTTTTAAAATAATTTTAAATGCAAGACAGTTGAAACTAAAGGATAAAAGTGATCTTGATCTGAAATGAATATACAGAAACACCATTTATCACTCACCACACTACACTTACAATGAGGCAAATATTAATATCCCATTTTTCAGAAGTTCATGACATTTTTTTCACACAGTACTTAATTGTTAAAAGTCTGGTGATGCGTAGATCATTCTTTATAACCTGGAGTTGTGCAATGCAGCTAAGAGTCAAAATATTCTCTGTTCAGAAGGCAGTTACTTTAAGAAAATTAACTCATACAAAGTGAGGTGGGAAAAGGAGATCAGGTAATCCAAAACAAGTTTTCATGTACTAAGTCTGACACACAAAGCTGATCTGAATGATGCCTGTGAGCAGCTCCCTGGAGCAGCCAGTCCTGGTTCTCACCAGGAGCAGGATTAGACATTCCCCTGCTGAAAGAGAAATTCAGAATGTGGAGAAGTTCCCCCACTGAGCAGCTTTATCTCTTTATGCTCCTGTCATTACATCTCCCCCAAAAGCACATCAGCCCCTGGCTCTCCTCTCAGGCTCGTGCTCCAGGCTGCCAGAACACCTTGGCTCTGGCAGGTGCAGGGCCCAGGGTGACAGATGCCACCACAGGACGCTTGCACACCCTGGGAGAAGTCTTTGCTCATGATTATGCAAAGCTGGCCAGACCCAAGGCAGATGCAGTGGGTGCAAGGCACCACTTCCATCCCCAGCCCTGAGCCCTGCCCTGCAGCAGGAGGAGATTTGGGAGCCCTGGGGACAGGCTCAGGTGCTCAGCTCCTGCCTTGTGTGTTTAATCCAAGGAAAGCATCCAGGTGCTTCCCCTGCCTGCAGCACCTGTGCCACAGCAGGAGCTGATGGGCAAAGGCAACACCACAGCCAGTGCCAGGATCCAGCACTTTCAGCTGCTATTTAACAGCAGGTACCAGGAGGCACATTCCCTGTGCAGGTGGCTGAGCTCAAAATGCCTGTTCAGGTGAGCAGCAACTGCTGCCATCAGCCCAGAGCACAGGAAAGTAAGAAGCCAGAAGTAAGAAATACCCCTGGATATCTAAGAGTGATGCCAGGTACCACTGCTCCAGACCACTTTCCTCTGGAGCCAGGAAAGGCCAGTGCTGCTGCTAAATACAAGCATGTAAAATGCAATAAAATATCACCAGAAGCACAGGTGATTTTGTGTTGAGTATTTATATGAATACTTGCCACACTCCATAAGTCAGAGAAGGTTCTTACCAAAGCCCACGAGAGCCCCACTCACAAACTTCCAGCTTTACTACTGTGGTAGAGACAGAAGAGAGGTGAAGCTGAACTGAAGTTTGCTACAAATTGCTTCCCCTACAAAAAAAAAGGGGAGGTTCTGAACCTCAGGAACTGCCTCCCCCCACTCACATGGCTTACTGAGACCTCTGCTTAGGTCTGTGGGATGGAGAGGGGTACACAACAGTTCAAGCAGTAATTTATGTGACAGCACTGCCAGAACTTCAACCCTTCATGGAATCACAGGACAGTTGGGGGTGGAAGGGAATGTCGAACACACAAAGCGTTTCTCTGTTCCTAATAAGCATTCACTTCAGTGAAAGCATTAAGGCACGGTTTTACAAACTTGCAGAAAATAAAAAACACTCTGCCTGCGGTAATTCTGTATCTTAATCATCAGTTTGGTACTCAGGGCAGCAGAGCAGAGTGTTATCCCCCCTTAAAAGCCATGTCCAAGAGTGATTTCCCCTCTGGGGCTCCACCTGGAGCTGACCCAGTGCTGGTGTAGCCAGGGTTCCTCCCAGCTCTGTGTCCTGCATAACTGAGGGCAGACAGGGATGCTCAACTTCTGAATCAGATCCTGCCCATTCTCCTCCCATCAGCCATGCAAATTTACCTCCCAGCCAAGACTAAACTGATTCCAACACAGAGAAAACCGATGAGGACAATTCATTGCAGCAGGATTTATCACAGGTCTTGATGCTTCCCAAGATGAGTCACAGACTGAAACATGGCAGCCAAATTTTCCATTTACATTGTGGAAGTTATACATCAGGAAAACTGCCTTATTCGAGGCCATTCATGAGTGGTTTCATAGAAAATGCCATTGCACTGGTGTCCTTAGAACCAGTTTTTGTCATGGGCTAAAAGCTTCAGGTACTTGAATCCAAAGCTTCAGGTATTTAAACGCATTTGTATTCGGAAACAGCTTTTGGGCATTTGCAGCCACACCCAGAGCTGGTGTCTGGGATAAAGGCAAGAGGCACTGCAGCTGGAAAACCTCCACCAGCACCAGAAAAACCACCTTCATCTCAAATTAATACTCAGACCAGTCCATAACGATATTGCCGAAGATCTTTAGTCAGTTATGTGACCAAAAAATTCATCAAGCCTAACTCAAAGTGCTTCTCAGCCCCCAGCAGCAAGTACAGTCCCTGTCCCTCTTGCAGCTGGACTTCCTGGGAAAAGGAGGGGCTGGAATTTCTCCAGAGCCAGCAGACAGGGCAGAGGGCAGCACCAGGAAAACAACCATGCCTTCATCACACCTCTTCGGCCAAGGTGCCAACCCAAGCAATAATAACATGTCAAAAGTCTCTCACTGGCCATTTTGTCTCATAATCCTCCACCACTTGATGCAGTTAGGAAATAAACCACAGCACCTTCAGGCTGATTCATTTCCCACTGAAACTCTGTGCACAGAGTCATTATTTCCAAGGCAGTAGCATCTCTGCATGTGATTTTTCACCTGTGATCAGTGTCTCCTGTCTGCATAACTCACTCAGCTTCCAGGGGTTCAGATCCAAAACAATTCAAGGTTGGTGGCTGTTTTGGGTAAGTACTGAGGAGAGTTTTGCTACAACTATAAGTAATGTTCTCTCGGTGACTGCAGCAGACTAATTTTCTGGTTTGATTTATCTCAACACCATAACTAAACCCAGCAATACAGAAGCACAGAAGTTATTTATCACACATGGAACGCTTCAAATACAACACCCATTTGGATTTACACACAAAGTTGAAACATTTTTTCATTTGAAATAGCAAAAGGATTTTTTTTTTTTTGAGATAGAGAAGAGCAAATTTGGTTTTTTTTACTTTTTTCATGCTTGGGGGGTTTTTTCCCAGCAGTAGAGAAATGTAAAACAAGTTCTCAGTACAGTACAGCTGCAAAAACCAAAAGATGCTGCCTTTCCTGCTCATCTGACAGAGGACCTGTACAGGAGCTCAAGGACAAGAGAACATCTCATCACCTTTGACAAGGAGTTTCTTGGCTCTGCATTCCCAGGCTCTGGCTGCCTTTTTGCCTCCCCCATGTTCTCTCAAACATTCACTTCCCTGGGCACTGGTGGAGTCACCATCCCTGAGAATGTGCAAAAAACATGGATGTGGCACCTGGACAAGGCTTAGTGGTGACCAGGGTGGTGGTGCTGGGTTCATGGTTGGAGTTGATGACCCTGAAGGACTTTTCCAAGCTGAATTCCATGCCCCTGGACTGGAGGGCAGGACAGTGCCTGTGCACCTGCAGCGACAGGAGGAGCTGAAAGTGCAGGGTGTGAACACAAACACCAGTGCTAGTTTGACAAAGACGTTTTCAAATGAATATGTAAATCATGCCAGGTTTCTAAAAATACCTGGATAGTTCTAACCACAAGCTGAATGCATAAAATTAAAGTCTGATTTATCAACAGTATTCCCACAGTCAGCACATCTACTCCATTAAAAATCCAGCTCACACATCAGTGTCAATAATACCAATGTCCTCCATAACTTAAACAGTTCATTAATTACCCTCACAGAAAATGATCATTACACAAAAGGCATGGGCTTATGGTAGCCATTGACCCCATCAAGACTCCTCATTTTGTCTTCACAATTCAGATGACAAGAGCAGCCCTTGCCCTATGATCAGGTATTAATCACTGATCTGTTATAAAAATGAGCTTTCTATTGAACATTGATGGGCAGTAAATAGCCTTGTATGGCTTGGCTACAAATTTCTGCTGTAAAGGAATATTCTGATTTACACCCCAGTTGTGCAGCTGGATTGGGTCATCACTAAACTCTGCTGCTGCAGAATGTTTTCTACGAAACACCTAAAATTGTACCTCAAACCTGTACAGGAAGAGGAAAGACACCCAAGTTCTGCCCCTCTTGTTTGCCAGGTTTTTAATATCCCAGGGCAGAAAGAAAAAACTGAGCCTTCCTTCAAGGGAATCCTTTGGGGAATGCACTGCCTGCAGCAGAGCTGCAAATTCATGGGGCCTCCCCCAAGGACCAGCCAGGTACCCAGGGCATTTGCAATAACCTGCTGGCTGCCTAAGGAATTTCAGGAGGAATAAGTAAATAAATAAATATGATAACATTTACCATTCAAGTCTCCTCTCAGGTAAGCTGAGGTCTGACTCCAGAGTCCCCCAGCCCAGAAGGGGAAGGAAACTCCTCGCTCCACCCAGACCTTCCAAGGGAGGCTCTGGCAGCTCTCCCTGTCTGCTGGCACTGGGAATTAACTACGGGCAGGGAAGTGACTGGAATCTGGACTGAATCCTCAGCCAGGCCAGGCCTGGTGTGCTGACAGTGAGAGGCAGAGCTGGCACCTCACAGGAGCTTCCCTCACTCATCTGCTGAAGAGATTCTGCTCCTGCATCCCACCAGGGCCACAGGGTTCATTGTATTGGGCTGGGCTGCAAGGCAACCATGGAATCATCCAGGTGGGAAAAAGCCTTTCAGATAGAGTCCAAACATTAACCCAACACTGGTTAATGCTGGGTTAAAAATTAGCTTAATTTTTATTCAAATTAATAAATTTTATTTTTTAAT
>VXAX01001751.1:269145-300361 GCA_013399835.1 Leptocoma aspasia
TCAATTTAATTTAATTAATTAAAATTATTTTGTTATTTAATTAAATAAATAATTATTTATTAATTATTAATTAATACTTATTTTTTGTAATTATAAAATCCATTAGCTCTGATCCAGCATCCCCCAGAAACAGGATAAACAATCCCAACAGTACAAGCAAAACCACGTCAGTTTTTCTCTGAAAAAATCAAACGGGATCAACTTTTCCCTAAACAGTTCTCCAGTACTCGAAGCTGAGTACTTCTGGTGAGCCCTGTAGAGATTTGACAGAGCTGCTCAGATCCCTGGGGGTCTCTTCCAGCTCAGAATATCCTGAGATGGTTTAAAATATCAGCCTTTGGGGAGCAGCACTAGGAGGAACAACAGGAGCAGGTGCCCAGCCCAGGAGGACAGCCGGAGCTGCAGGAGCTCTCCAGGAGCTGGCAAAGTTAATGAGGAGCAAAATCCCTGACCACACCAGCAGAAAACCTGGGGGCTCTCCTTGTGAGCTGGGAAAACACTGGATTGAGCAAGGACAGCCATGAACAGTGAACAGCCCCACAGCAATGATCCATCAGAGGGGCAGGACGCAGCTTTAGAAAGTCACTCATGAATCCTAGATTTTTTCCAAGTATATCTTTAATTACTGCAAGTCTCTATTGTCCATTTTAAAAAAGGAACAAGCCAAAAAGCCAAATATTTCTCCCAAAGCAGAGTTTCAAGGAGTTACTGTCATTTAACTAGAAACCTGTTTTGCGTGGGAAACAAAAAAAACTGTCCTCCTCACTGCTCAAGGAAGGGAGGGAAAATCCATATTCCCTTATTATTTCCCATTCAATACAGTTAATTTACATGATAAAGAGATATTATTTCAAGTGAGCAGTAAATTAATTTCTAGCAGAGAGCAAAAACCATTAGATTTAATCTCAAAATCCACAACCCTTGATTTCCTCTCCATTTTAACACAGGAGGAAAGCTGACCTGTGAGAAAACGGAGCAGGGCACTAGAGCTGGACTGGGTCTGTCTGGAGAGAGCAGAGTGACATGGGGAGGGACAATTCCCACATCCCCCTGAGTCAAGGACACGGCCCTTTGTGTGCCAAGGAGGCAATTTAACACCAAGGACAAGAATAAAAACTGCTCTGCAGCCACCCCTGAATGGCCATTCTGTGATTCCATTCCATCCAGAACGGCTGCTCATAAATTGCTGTGTCCAACACAGACAGGCGACAGAGCCCTGTGTGACAGGGACTGGATTTACATCTGTCTGTTCCAAATCTGGCACCTCCTCCTGGGAAAAAACCCCACAGAAATGTATTCCAGGAAGGATTTAACAGCAATCTGTCCCAGCTGAGAAATATTTTGGGAGAATATGGCACATGGATGAAAAACAACTGCTACCAAAAAGTTATGGAATAGATTAAGAACATTTTATAGCCAGTATTGAACATGAGATATTTTAGCCACGGGGCCAAGAAGCTGCTTCTTTCCCAGGTAGTATCAGTCCCTGTTTCCACGTGACACTCATCATTAACATGACCAAGCTTTATTTGAGATGATCAGCACAAACTCCTCAGACCCTACACACACAAAACACTGAACTGAAAGACAAATCCATGTTTATCCAGCACTCACAGGCACTGAATAGCTGACAAGAAATTTCTCAGAAAACCAACACCTACAAAGCTTCCCATGTCCTCATCTCTCATGCTGCTCAGACCATTTTTCTTCCCCTTTTCATCTTTATTGCACTTACAGCTACACTGCATCATACATTTACAGCTATTGCATTATATTCATACATGAAAGTGCCAGAAGTTCTCCAGTGCATGTTTTTAGGCAGGATTTACAGCACAAAATCTGACTACAACCAGCACAATCGCTGTCAGGAATCTGTCCCATGGGAATGCAGTGTGTAATTAAATAGACATTTACCTGGCCCTTCATCTGGCCACCGGTGAAGTCAGCAGAGAGCACAAAGAATCTACTTTAGAGTAATCTGGTGCATGTCTGTGGTGCACGTAAAAAGTCAGACTTCAGACAACTTCTACCAAATCCTAAAGGCAATTCCATGGGATGATGTTTACAGTGTTTCTTATCACTGTGTTATTAGGCATCTCATTTTCACCCAATTACTTTCATATTCACTTAATATTAATTATACCAGTTGCTACTAACTATAAAAATTATTATATTAATTATATCAATTCTACTGTGGTATAAATTAATACCAACTAAATAAAGCAGTATTTATCCCCATCACTGACTCCAGGTGGCTGCCCCCAGACGGGGGGTTCAGGAAGTTGTTGCTTAACATCTCCAGTTTTACCAAGGGCTAAATGAAGTCTCAAAGTTGGTGATCATGGTCACACAGACCTGTCTTCCTTTTACTTCACACCTTCTTTAACAATTTCATTATGAGATCTGCACTTCCCTTCCTCACTTCCTCCAGAATTAATTTTGTTTTAGCAAACTGTTGTTCATCCATCTTTGTTGGTTACCTAAAAATTGACTACAAACACCCAAGGGACACACCCTGCAGAGATGATCCAAGGAAGGGCACTCTGGGAACATTTTCCAGCAGCTCAGCACACACATAATGGGAACTTATCCAGTTCAACTAAGCTGGCAAGTCTTGAATCCAACACGCTGCTCTCCTCACAAAGCTGGAGCAGCTCTAATGTGGTGCCAAATCTGGAAGTGCTGAATAATTGCCCTGTTTCAGTGTCTCCTGCATCCCCTCTGCTCATCCAGCAAGAAAGGGGAACCAGGAACAGCCACCCAGCTGAGAACCCTGATGTGGAGGATGTGTGAGGGATCCTGCAGGATCTGTAAAGCACAGAATGGGATGACTTTTCCCATCCTTATACATCCAAACTAATCCAATACTATAATATATAAACTAAAACTAGTATTTACAAAATTTGAGAGCTCAGCATCAGCGAGTGAATTTGTGCTCTCCATTTCAGACACTTCCATAAAGATTTAATGGAATTCAAACACCACAAGTTCTCACTGTACCTGGCCACAAGGTGCACACCAAGAAGTCCAGCAAGCCAGGAGCTCACAGTTAGTTCAATATTAACAATTCATTGCTGTTATCTTCCTTCTCACATGACGGTGTCACCAAGCTCCAGTTACTGATGTCCCTCCTGCTGACACACTTCCCAAAGATGTGTAAGGTCAGATAAAGGATGGGGAAAAAGGCAATGGATGAATGGGATAAGAACAGCTCCAAGGGAGTCAGTTCCTCCTACAGAAACCAACTGCATTTGTTAAAAAACAGCTATTTTGGAAATAACATTTGGATTTGCAGGGTGAACAAACAATTGCTGCTCCTCAGTGAAAGAACAGCACATAAAATAGAGCTTCATCTCAGAAGCAATTTCTTCACTACTTTTTAAAAATTTACTTTTTAAGTTCCAAAAAGTTTAAATTTTGAAAGGCAGAGGAGACAACTCTCTGTGTTTATAAATAGTCAGCACTGAGCCTTTGAAAGCCTCTAGGAGGAAGATGCAAAACACCCCAAGCTGATCAACATCCTCCTAAAGGAGACAACACTGAGTGGTCCTGATAAAGCTTCTCCAGGGAAGGTCCCAAAGCCACACGTACACAAGTGTTGTATATTTGGTTCTACAACTGGTTGGGTTTTACTCAAAACTGACGGTCCATCCCCCCCACACACTTCCTACAACTCAAATACCCTCTCCCAGAGAAAGGGAAGAAGAGCTTAAGCCTCTTCACAGTACTGTCAAGGCACAATGTGCATTGTTTTACTAAAAACTGATATGATGAATTTCAACCACCAAACTGGGTTGAAAAATCCAGGTATTCTTTAGCTTTGCTTTGTTTTAAGTCTAGAGGCCTTGCAGCTTCAGAGAGGTAGAAACTATAGCAGCAATCACTTATGTTTGCAGTATGTCTCAGGTAAGGGAATGAAAACTTTGTGGGAGAAAAGTGCATAAAACAGACAGAAATGTAAACCCTTAGAAAAAACAAACCAGAAAACCACCATGACTATAACAGAAGGTTTAATTGGATTAAATCCACCATGGAAATAGGATTGCTGGGTTAACATATCTATCCATTTATGCTGAGAGAGAAGAGAATTCCTCTTCCACCCCATCACTTTTGACAGCACAGAAAAGAAAATCATTTCACTTGCTGCTGACAACCAAATGGTGCTAAGGATGAGATGTGGAAGCACTTGAAGTGCTTTAAGCTGAAACTGAGGTGGTACCACACACAGTAGTTCTGATCAAGGCTTAGAGTTTTCTGCCTAAAGAAGTTGCAGTAACAATTCCTAAAACTGAGTTTGTTTTCAGAATTTTTGCAACCTCTTTCTTCCAGCAGACATCAGGTGTTTTAACAGCACTTCTCCCCACAAGTCAGCACCCACTCACCCCAAGCCCCACGCACTGAAAATGTGTTTATGAGTAGATCCTTCTTCGTGATGGCAATTCCCATTTGCTCACTGCTAGGAGCTGTAAAAAGATCTGCTCTGCAGTAATTGGGTTCTTAACCAGCTCAGACACAACTTTCCAACCCACTACCAGTAACATTTGTTTTATTTTTAAATGTGCGGCCAACGCTGCCTTTCACACCACTGCTGAGAAGGGCACTGGCTGAACTGTTCTAAATTGCATTTTACAAATCAGGACGTTATAAATTACACATAGGTGGGAATATTTACTTTAGCTCTGCCCACAACATTAACTAATGTTGCCCATAAAGACTAAACATGCTTTACGTGCTCTTAAGCACCTCTGCTGTTCATCATGTTACTAAAAGCTGTCTTGGACAGCAATTCCCCTTCTACTCTAAGTAAGACTCTGTCCTTCGAGCCAGCAAAGCAGCAGCACTCAGACTGCAGAGGCACATTTATATCTTTGATTGCACAGTTAACTCCCAATTTGTTTCTTCTCTAGTTTATTTCTGTGTAGCTTTTTTAAGTAAAAGCCAGGGCTCTGAGGTGTAAATTGCCAGTTAATCACATTCAGGGATTATGGTATAACCTAATAAGGAACTGCAAACATCATTAGAGTAAGGACTACCTGTGCAAACTGCTTACACACCATTGCTGCTCTCCTGGCAGGAGCAAGAAGGGTAACACTGCTCAAAAAGAGCTCAAGTTTTTATTTCCACAGGCAATCATCAACAGAATTGCTGCTCAGAAGTTGTCATAGTGGCAAAAACCCCCAAGTTAATCTTGCTTTATCACTTCAGAATAAAAAGAGAAAGAGTCAATATTTGAGCAGTATTACTACTACTCCTTCCTATATGTGTAAGGCCAGACTTGGAACAGCCTGTTTAGCTACTGAACATCACCTGATCAATACCAGAGACCACCTGCACAAAGGCATTTTTACAAATCCTGACATGGAATAGAAGGATTGGGGAATAAAGTTAAGTCATTCATAATCATCCAAATTATAAAACATTAGGAGATAACTGTCTCAAATGCAAGCTTAGAAGGCTGAAGGGGAAAACCCAGAACTATTCAGAAGCAGCAGAATTTTGTGTAGCATTTCATTTCGGTTTGATCAGATTAAAAGCCCATTTGCTGTGCAGTGACAGCTGCAGGAATCCCACCTACTCAGGGAGATCTGGACTCTGCTCCCTTGTTTTCTGTCAGGACTCCAGAGGAGGCAGCACAGCTGAATTTTCCTCTGCCCTCCCTCCAGAATCCATGATTCACTGGAGGAAAAGGCATTTTGGCTTGTGATGGCTTGTGTTCTATTTTTAGGTTTGAAGTTAATCCAGCTCTGAGCTGCTCCAGCAGCGACGTCTCTGCTCAGCCTCCGCACAGGAACTCCAGACGTGCCACAGGGAAAACTCTCTCCAAGCAGCACAAAAACCAAACCAAGGATTTTAATGAGTGACTCTGCTTAATTGCCTCTGTTCCCACCCACGTATTCACCACGCAGGTGCTGGGCACAGCGAGGGCAATGCTGCCCCCAGGGAAGAGCTTTCAGTTCAGGTGGAAATTTTTGTCTCCTGAGCTCCTGTCCCAAGGAAGAGCTCTGATCTGGAGTTTGACACTGATATTCCAGCACCAACCAGAGCTGTTAGGACAAGCTCAAGGCACAAGGCATGTACTGCCAAAGATCCAGAGAAGCCTTTCAAACAGAGTGTGCCCAGGGGAATGGATTGTTCCATGCCTCATCCACTGGGAATCGCTCAATGACCCGGCAGAGCACAACCCTGGCACCAGCTGGTCAATGAAGATCCCTCAAAGGAGGATGAAGCAAATTAATTTTTCCTCTGGTTTTAAGGAGAATGAAGATACAAAGTACACACTGCAAGAGATAACTCCAAGTATCAGGTAAAAAGGCAGGATTCTAAGATTGGGCTTTTAAAGTCAAAGGCTATTCTGAGATGGCCAGGCCAGTGCTGTTTTACCAGAGTGCTAGAACAAGGGGAATGGCTTAGAACGTTAAAAGTCAGTTTAGATTGGATATTAGGAAGACATCCTTCCCTGTGAGGGTGGGCAGGCCCTGGCACAGGGTGCCCAGAGAAGCTGTGGCTGCCCCTGGATCCCTGGAAGTGGTTAAAACCAGGTTGGACAGCGCTTGGAGCAGCCTGGGACAGTCGAAGGTGGGTTGTGAAAAATGCACATTATATGATTGGCTTTTCACAAATATTAGAATGAATACTGTATGTGTTATATTAGAAAGCTATGTTGTATTAATTTTTGTAGTGCTGTATTAATCTTTTACATGTAGGGTTTTTTTGTTAAGGCATAATATTAAAATAAGAGCCATGTAATGTAAAATTCTTTCTGTAACTAACTCAAAGAATGAACAGAAACAACCAAGAAATTCCTCACCTAAAGAAAACAACACGAAGACACCAAGAAAGAGTTATTGCCTCTTATCTTTACCTTCGTAGACACCCTAGAACCAGAAGAGATTAGAAGACAAGAAACAGACAAGAAACAGGCATATAACTGAAGAACCCTTTGTTTGAGAGAACTGTTTAAATCATGTATGAAGAAATATGAATATTCAACAGACTTTTGCTTTTAAGGGGTAACCCTTATGAAGTGCAGTGTGCTTTTCCCCCTTTAGAGAAGCACCCGGACGTCCATAATACTTTGCTTTTTATTGTCTCTTTTATTGTCCTAACCCTAATTATCCTAATTTGTATTACCTTAAATTTTTACTATTAAACCTTTAAATTTTAAAAAAAGAAGTAAGTGTGAACTGTTTTTCACAGGGTTGTACCTGGATCATCTTTTAGGTCCTTTCAACCCAAACATTTCCATGATTTTGTGATTCTGTGTTACATTCTGATCACCCCAGGAGGACGAGAGGAAAGGCATGAGGGAAAGGGAAGGTGAACACTAAGGCACTGTCTAAAGTTAAACCAGGGTGCCTACATCCCCCTTTTTGTGCTGAACAAGTACATACATATGGCTTTCCATGAGTTTCATAACCACAATCCTGCACACATTTCACTTCCTACTTCTGAAAAAGACACGGAGCCTGTGGGAATGCTGCTGCAGGAGAAGGGGTGGAACTCTGAGCTTCATTCCAGACACTCCATCACTGGGTACTGCCTTCGCCCAGCTGGGGCATCACAACTGAACACACTCAGGCATGTAAAGCACATCCATGATTGGGGTCTTGTAAATCTAACAGATTGGCCAAAATTGACCTAAAGCTGCAGTTCCAGGTCCAGCTGCTGAAGAGGCACCAGTGCTGCCCTTCCCACAGCTGTACTCAAACAGCACCAGAATGGAGAACTAGCAGGGATTGCTCTGCACAGCTGATGTCCTTCAAAGTGCTGTGCAAGAGCTCAGTTCAGGGTGCAGACTGGGGCTTCCTCAACCCCAAAACTGGGGCAGAGGATTTCACCTGTTTTTACTGAGAGTGACCCAAACTCTGGTACCACCCAAACACAGCTGTGGTCAGACTCTCACCCCAGTTTTTCAGTGTAGTCAGACTCTCACCCCAGTTTTCCATAGCTCTGCTTCAGCAGGAAGGATCCTGGGGAAGGAGGGAGGGAAGAAGGAAGGGAAGAAGGAAGGGAAGAAGGAAGGGAAGAAGGAAGGGAAGAAGGAAGGGAAGAAGGAAGGGAAGAAGGAAGGGAAGAAGGAAGGGAAGAAGGAAGGGAAAGGAAGGAAGCCTCATGGCAGGCCCCTTATCCCCAGCCTGTTCTGCAGGAAACACTTCCAGGCAGGAGCTGCTCAGAACAGCTGAGCCAGGCTTTTACTGCTCCACCCAGGGTTAGGGTTCAGAAAACCACAAAGCCCAAAGCTCCAAGCAACTGCAGCTACAAAAGGCATGCCAAAGGGAACACAGGACTGCCACAACATTCCTCCCTCCACACCTTTCTGCTTGGCACCAGCCTCACCTCCGTGGGGCTTTTAGTGCTCAGCCTAAAGTCAGGGTTAAGAAAAGCACAAAGCCCAGAGCCCTCATCCAGCACAGACAGCTCTCAAATCCTCTGAGCCAAGGCACCAAGCTCACTCCAGAGGGATAAAAGGGAGCCACAGAACCAGTGGATCCTAAACATACCCAGTCTCTCAAACATCCTTCCCAATTCCTTTCCCCACATCTCCTGTCTCCCAGGCATTTATTCAAAAACAAGTTGAGGTGTTTCTCCCATGTGCTAAGACAGAAACATAATTCCATAAAGTGTCTCTTCCTTCCAGAAGGATACTCCAATGGCACTTTGTTCTTATGGCGATGGGGTCCTACCTAGACAGGGACAACCTTCACCTAAGGGACTTCCACACAGGACCACAACTGAAAGGGATATAAAAGCACATCCTGGACCCAAATCTTTTCCACTTGTTCTTAGACAATACCTCAGTGAGGTGATTTTTTCCTACTACAAAGAATCAAAGGAGTTACAGCACCTACTGTTACTCCAAGTGCCATTTAAACTATACCTGCATTAATAAAATTGGATTATATTAAGAAAATTTAAATTGCTTCTGAATGCATCCAATTTTCATCTTAAAAATCAAATCCCACTTTATGCAATAACTTTGGCTATAACTATACAAGGATACTGAAAAATCACAGTCATTTTTAACAAAAATCATTTTTTCTTCCCTCCATCACCCTAAGAACCCATATTGTGGCAGCAGTTTTCCTTGGGAATAACAGTGTGTCCTATGGAACAGGTGGAGGAACAAAGCAGGGAAACAGCCCTGCTAATCTGGTATTAGCAGGGAGTGCTTACAAAGAAAAAAAAATTACGCGTGGGTTTAAAGATTAAACAGAATTTTATGCTGAGAGACTGTTTGGGTTATGTTTTCTTTTTTATTTTAATAAGGGGGGGGGGGGAATAGAATTGTAGAATTGTTAAGGTTGGAAAAGCCCTCTGAGCCCAAGCATGAACCCAGCACTGCCAGTTCCACGTCCTCTTTAGCTCATCTTTAACTTCAGACAGGCTACAAACACAAACACACTCAAAACTGTTGTTTTCCTGAGGACAGCTGAGAAGTTCATCTACAAGCTTAGAAATGAGAGTCTGGTTTAATGCAGCAAAGCTTCTGCCAATTTGCCAAGATTGCTTTTAGGTTACCCTTTCTTCAGTTTCTTTAAATTCCCACTACCACCAAAATAAAATTAAAATAAAATATAACCCTTAAGTTTTTGGGAAAAGAAGGTAGATTTGTTATCAGCTACTGGGAAGACTTCTGCCCTACCCTCCCACACTTCCAAGGCTCCGTTACTGCTCATCCAGGCACAGCTTAAGCACATCCAAAGCCCTTCCCTGGCTCAGCCTCACGCTGGGCACACACAGGCACAGCCACAGGTGAGCTCCTTGGGGCAGCCAAGGAAGCCACCCCCAGACACAGCCTGGGCATATGGGATCAGTCATACCTCATTTGGACACAGCCCTGTGACAAGGTGAGTCACAGCTGGAGATGGACACACATCTCCTTCAAAGTGCAATTACAACAGGAGTGCCCAAAGTGCCACAGAAAGTTCACTCTTAACAAGGGCCAAATCAATTTAAATTGCCCTGGTTCCACCTGAATCACAGTTATAGCAATTTAATTATTCTCACCTGATGCAGAGCTTTGCACAGGTTGCAAATGATGGCATTTAAATAACTTTACACTGGTGCCCTGGGAGCTGCTGGTGAGCTGAGGGAACACAGAAATGGGTCACCGTGACATAACACGAGAGCTCATCACGTCACTGCCCTTGGGAGCCCTGAAAACATCCACTGCTGCAACCTGGATAATGCTTAGGTCATAAACTGCTTGGAGATCACCTGAGCCAGGGCATTCCAGGGCTGCTCCAAAGCCTGCTAAGTGTGATTTGTACCCTGGGGTGGGGCACAGGGGTGTGCAGAGAAGAGAGGTGACAAAAAGATGCCACAAGCTGAACACTGGCATCTGACACAGAACAGATGAACTCACTTTATTAAGCTGACTACTTAATAAAAGTCTTTCTCAGCAAATAAAAAATGGGAATTCAATGCTGTCCCATTAAGGAGTTATTTGTATTTCAGCTGTAAATGCTGCTGTTGCTCATGCTGCTGGAGAGGATTTACTGATTTTTAAAAACTGCACTAACCCCAGTGCTTCTGCAGAACAGATCAATTGTGCCGAAATTTAAGAGCCCTATCTGCTAAACCTGAGCTTTGCAGTGAGGAAATCAGTAGCTTTCCTAGGAATTGATTAAACTGAGCCCCTGTCCTCACACTCCTGCGCTGAACGTGGCAGGGTTTTAGCAAAGGCTTCAGCAAAATATTTTCCTTCTCAAACAAAAACATGGGCCAGTCTCTCACTTCTGGCACTTCACTGCAAGCCAAACACTTTTCCCCAGAGAAGCATGAAAATATAGTGTGTGCCACAGCAAAATGTATCTAAAACACAGCCTGAAAATATCCTCTCAATAGGGCTGGGATTCCAAACTGTGACTGCAGTACATGGAAGTTCAAATATTCAATATTGTGAGATTTGACAAACATTCCCATTTCCTCTGTGTAACAATCTTTACCCTCTTTTTTTTTCCCAGTCCTTAACTTGTGCTTTGGAAGGTGACTGAACTCTCCAGCTTCCTATCACAATACTATGACTGTATCTCATTTTATTAATTCCATGATGTACTGAAATGACAGCTATGGAGAGGGAAGTCATGACAGCTTTTCCTGCAATTATTTTAAAACACTTCCCCAGCTGCCAGCTTCTCCTCCTGACAGCTGGCCCTGGCTCCCTCCTGGCCACAGCCTGGCTTCCCTCCACAGAAGATTCAGCCAGAGGCTGGAGAGATGCATTTGGAACAGAATGCAGAGATTTGAAGCTCTTTACAATTGGTTTATTATCTTTTCTCCTTCAGTTCTAGAGTGCACCAGCATGCTTCTTGTCTGCTGAATGCTCTGCATGGGAAGGAAAATAATGGTACAGAGCCCTCAGGCAGATTAATAGGGGCAGTGCCAGCATTTCTTGGTTATCCCTGGAAAATACATATCCTAATTCAGCAGAACCCTTAAATGCAGCGCTTCCAGTAGTCCCACTGACTTCATTAACTACCTGTGTGCAGTTTAAACATTTCTGAAGGATTAGCAAAGCTTAGCCCTGCCTGATGCTGAGCTTCAAATGAGTTTGGCATGGCAAAAACTGAACACTTAGAATCAAACTGTTAAAGGAACTGCACGGGAGCATTTATTCCTAACAAGCCAGACTTGAACTCACAGCCTGCAATTCATAAGCCCCAGCTCCTTTAAAGCCCTAAGCAGTTATCTTCACATATTCATATTTTCTAAAAGAAATACAGAAGAGTTGTGAGGTCAGCCCCATCTTTTGAGCATTTTACTCCCCAGAAAAGCCCCTCCAGCAGAGCAGAGCAGCTTCAGTTTTCCATTTCAGGGTGTATTAAATTATTCAAACACCATCCCAATTTCAAAGACAGAGTGGGTTCCTAAACACATTTCCTAGGCAAGTGTTAATACTGGGTTATTTGCAGACGTCCACTGTGAGATTCCAGGACAGCTACACAGTCTCCTCCATCAAGGATAAACCCCTGCTCTGTTATTAAAAAAACAGCTCCCCACTTCCCATCTGCAGCTCTTGCAAGTGACAGAAAAGCCAAGCATGACACTACTCCTAAAATTCCAAGCAGAACTCTGCAGGTTTGTATGAAGAACCCATTACTGCCAAGCTCCAAAGTGTCCTTCTCATGCTTCTAAACCAAGGTCTGCTTCCACCCTGCTGACACTCAGCCTGCTGATCAACCCCGAGAATTTAGATAACACCCTGCAGTGTGCACTAATTACCTCAAGCATCAATTACAAGCCCAATAAAGCCATTTCCAAGGAGTGACACTCAGGAGCTTGCTAGGACTTGATGTCATTCAGCATTATTAAATTTGAAATCCATCTTCATCCCGTGTTGTGCAAGCCAGACCACAGCTAAGCTGATTTACCATGTCAGGTTACACTTCATGGCCCTGAAACACATGATCTGGAAACAAGAGGAGGGTCTATAAAAAGGCACATAAAAGCAGTTCATAATCTACCAGAACACACACAAGATAAGAAAAGAATCATTAGTTCAATATCAACACTGTATTTCAAATTTGCTGGGGTAAGAGAACTGTAATCTCTTCCAAACAAAGCTAAGTCAACATCTACAAATAAAAGCTACTATATTTATTTTATATCAAATTTATTCTCTTGATCTTGATGTGATTTTCATAATACGTTACACTTGTAAGAACACAGCCAAACCTGAGAAGAGGCATCAATGCATGACAATCTCAAAAAAATCAGGGAAAGATGACCCAAAGAACATGAGGTGAGGGTAACCTTTGAAAACCAGGTTCACATCCAACAGAATCAGAAGAATTAGAACAAAGTGTTCTCACTTTATTTATTTGGGCAAACAGCTGTTATTTGGCCCAGTGCTTGTATCAGCAACAGAGTCTATAAAACGAGCCCAGAATTTCAATACAGAAAGGTGATCCCTTCCTAACAGGCAGAAATAACAAGAACACCTGATCTTGTGCTCCAGGTGTTTGAGGGAGGGAATGGCAAAGAAAACAAGAGCAACAGCCTTGGTTGGTTATTGACATTGAGAGCCAACCCTCAGCTGAAGGCAGAGCTGCACCCCACTGATGCCTGGAGAGGCTCCTGGAACAGGCTGGGCAGAGTCAAAGCAATGAAGCACGGATTTATTAAAAGGCCTTCACAGGATACACCTTGGGCAGTGCAAGAGCCTGGCCAGGGCTACACCCAAGGTGGACTCTGAGTCATGAGTTTTCACACTTTTATAAGTTTTGGTCCATTTGCATGTTGGGGTTCATTGTCCAATTCCAGGTTGTACAGTCCCACCCTCCCAGTTTGCTCTCCTCAATTCTCTGTTGTTTGCACTTTTTGGGCCTGAAGCTGTAACAGTGTCCTTGGTTCTGGGGCTGGAAAAGGATTGTTTTGTCTGACTACACTGTGAACAGAACTTGCTAACACTTTATATGAAGTTCAGAGTTATATACCAATGCAGAACAGAATCTGGAAAATATGGAAGCTAAAACTTAAGGCATCACCACCTCCCAGAAAGTGAGCAAGTTTTCCAACAGCCTCATCTTCCACACAAAACCAGATGTAAAACAAAGCCTGGAGTCCACTCCTGATCCTCTCCTCAGAACATACTTTGCAGCACTGGTGGCAGGAACACAGTCGGAGTTTCTGACTTGGGATTAAAAATACCAGAGAAAGCGTTCCAAGCAAGACAAGACATTTAGTCACAGACACCTTTGAATTGCATTTCAAGTGGCATTTACAGTTGGGTTCTCTGAATCCCTTTTATGGAGAGAGGAGAGGAAAGAGGGGGAAATCCTATGTTTTCCAGGCTGGCTGTTCTGGAAGGGTTTTCTTCCCTTTCTTACATAAAGAACAAGCTTTTCATTAATGCCAAGGATCCAGCACCAGATGGTTCCAGCACTGGTGCTATAAGTAGGTTCTCTACGCCCACTTCATGGAACTCGGATTTCAGCAACACTCCTGAGATGTGAATGGCAGAACTCCCTCAGAAGTGTGGCACAGACCCTCCCAGCTGCACTTCCACGGATCAGGGCTAAATCCTTGCATCTCCAGCACTCCTGGCAGTGGGGGGGATGCACAGCACAGAGAGCTGCAAGTCAAACAAGCCACTCGTGGCTACTCAGGAATTCTACTGGCAGCTCAAGCAACAGAGGAAATACAGACTCAGCAATTTAATGAATATCCTGATGCTTTGTCAGCAGCACTGGCCACTGAGAGCCCTGGCTAAACCTGCCACGCTTCTTAGTGCTCCACGTTGATCCATTTACTTAATTATAAACAAGAGACCAGACAGCAATTCATTTTGCTTTGTTGGGAGGTGGGGGGTTTTAAATTGGTTTTTAAGTCATTAAGTCCAAGTAACAGCAAACTTTGTGCTACGCCCTTTTCTACTGCAGTGCTAACATTTTTCTCAGAATAACCCAGCTGTGAATTTCCTTTAAGTTCATTGTGTGCTTTAAGTGTTGTATAGTAGCAAAAAACTTCTGAATTAGAACAGCAGCTACCCACAACTGCAGGTAGCTCAACTCAAAGAAGTCTGTCCACTTGCTGGATCTCACCAGATTTCAAAATAAGTACTATCAAAATAAAAGAAACTTCAAGAAAACACAATTCTAAGAACACAGAGCTGCCAGTGTACCTGAAATCACTGTATCAGTTGTAAAGTGTTCTGCAGGAAAAAAAAAAAACCCCAACCAAAGAAAAACCAAAAAAAACAACATCTTTAACTTGAAGTATTTAAATAGCCAAAAGCAGAAGAAAATCCAGCTGGTAAACAGAATGTGGCTGCTGTGCAGAAAGACTGGTAAAGGCTTTCTAAGGTAAAACTATATTTGGATAATTCCTGAAAAACCCAAGGTCCAATGGACTGCTAAGTCAAATACACTGTACATTAATTTTTTTTAACAAGAACACGAATATCAACATAAAATTTCACTGTAGCTCATTTTCACTGCCTCAACTCATAAGCTGTGCCATATCACTCTTGTTTGAAAAGCTCTAAAAGGCCATTTTAATGAGGGGAAAAAAGAGCAGCTGGGGCATCCCCACCCCTCCTGCCTCTGATCCAGGCAGGTTTCGTGTCCCAGCACAAAAAGGCAGCAGAGAAATGACACCTTTCCCTTGTGCACAGCCAGAAACATCCAGAATCACAGTGAGGATGCTTCCAGGCTCGTGGTACAAGGCATTCAAAACACTTAAAGCTCATTTTTCAACCTCACCTTGGCCACCCCAGTCTGAATGAGCGTCCGCAGGCAGCACAGAGGTGACACCAGCAGGGATGCAGAGGGATGAGATGGAAAAAAGAATGCTCCTGGAAAACTGGGAGCAGGGAGAGGTGCCCAAGGCAGACACACCTGATTTATTCCTTCAGCACTCCCCGTGCTATATTTAGCACACACTCAAATTGTGCAACCACCACGGAATATTTTGTTGGGTGAGGAAGGACAAAAAGTCAGTGGCTGTATTGCCACATTTGGTTGATTGAGGTAAAATAAAGCACAGGTTGTGAAAAGCCACCAGAATCTGAGATTTTTGGTGGGTTTGAGGGGGTTTTTTTGTTTGTTTTGGGGGTTTTTAGTTGGTTGGTTTGGTTTTTCATTGTGTTTGTTGGGTTTTTTTAAGAAAAACTGGCACATAAAGGGAAGGGAAGTTTTCCAAAGTATAAATTATTGTCCACACTACTTTTATGAAGGGAAACAGGATTTTTTTTTTTCTTGCTATCAAAGCAAGTGAGTGAGCAGAGTTGGGTTTTTCAGTTGCCTTAAGTAAGGCTGCAGAGATGTATTCCTTCAGCACAGTCTGCAGCATGAAAAATCACATTGCTACAGGTGCAGGACATAACCCAGCCACCTCAATAACAGCCTTCTCCCAGGGCTACCCAAGCAGCAAACCCTAAAGCAGGTATTTTACACAGAAATACCCTAATTAATAGTTAATGAGTTGGTGCTGTGCAGCTGCCTTCTGCTGTTTGTAATCCTGTCCTACCAACAGGAAGCCTTCAACATGGACTTTGATGCTCAACAGAGGATTACTGGTCACAAGTAAACAAAAATATCTGCAGCTCCGTGGGTAGTGAGACATCAAAAGAATTCAACACTGGTGTTAAGTTTGAAAATAAATGTAAAGAGCTCACATCCCCATGAAGGAAGTGAAAAGAAAAGCCGGTACAAAATTGTCATGTGAGGCCAAGCTAACAGATGGACCCCAAATATAAACTCCTGGGAGGTTAGGAAAGCTAAGCAAAGCCCAAGTTAAATCTGGGAGGGGTATCTCTTTCACTTCTAGAGTGAGGATGGCAGGAATCTCCCAAAGCTCTGTTTTCCAACTACAACTGACCAGGGAGAAGGGGCTCTGCTCTAAAATGAGGAACTGCCCCAAGAGCAGCAGGATTTACAGAAAGAGCCTTTTTATCAGAGAAAGGGGTTGGTCAGTGGAAACAAAAATTCACAAGAACAAAGTCACTTGCTCTCCAAATGCTGCAAGAGGAGATCATAAATTAAGCAGATAAATAATTTAGTCTGCTACCTGCTCTGTTTGGGGACGTGGTATTTTGGGATAGGATATTTTTAAACACTGAGGAACAACAGAACAACTTCCTTTTCTGGGCACCCTGTGCCAGGGGCTCCCCATCCTCACAGCCAAGAATTCTTTCCACATATCCCATCCATCCCTGCCCTCTGGCACTGGGAGCCATTCCCTGTGTCCTGGCCCTCCATCCCTTGTCCCCAGTCCCTCTCCAGCTCTCCTGGAGCCCCTCCAGGCCCTGGAAGGCTCTCCCAGAGCCTTCTCTCCTCCAGGTGAGCACCTCAGCTCTCCCAGCCTGTGTTCTTCACAAGACTTCCAAGCCAAGGAACAATTATCCCCCAGGAGGTCAGGAGCTGCAGAGCAGCAGCTCATGCATTCAACCCTTCTTTGTTCACACCTTCTCAAGTGCATGGGCAGAGCACCAGTACCTCCACACTTTATATCAAACACAAAATTAGCCAAGAGAGAAGAGAACTTGTCAGCTTTGACAGCATCCCAAGCTTCCCCATCCCCAGGCACTGCTGTTGATTTTGGCTATTTCCACATCCCAGACAATACTATTATTGCAGCTCAGAAGTCTGACTTCTTTCAAACAGACAGCTAATTAGAGATTTGAGTTTCTCCATCTCCCAGGAACTGAACACGTGGAGATCAAGCCACTCCACATTGCTCTTCAGAAATAAAAGCAACCTGCTTAAATTAAAGGAAGATATTGTTGATTCTGACAAAGAATTCTCGTAAAACTCACTCCCTGATCAGCTGGCAGAAAGTCAAGAAGCAGCACACTTGAATCTTTGCTGTTACTTTCCCTGCCTTAAAGAAAATATTCCAGTTGGTGAAGGTAATATTGCAAAGTGACCATCAGTTACCAAGGCAGACTTCCTGGCAGGGTCCCATCCTTTGGGAAGGAGCAGATCTGCAGCAGTCAGGAGATCCCTACCAGCAGCAGTTTCTGCCTGAGTGGGACTCCTGCCCAGTTAACTCTGGCCCAAACAACCAAGCACAAACAGCAAAGTGGAAATCCTGTAGAGCTCTGAGCAGGGGACATAGATTTGAGATATTTTGTTGGCATTTCAGCTACCAAGGAGCACAATGGCTTACAAATTGGCTATTTGTCTTTAAATGGTGTTTCTAGGGCCTTTTGTAAGAGTTTTGAAGGAAAGCATGAAGGGTTTGGCTCAAAAGGCTTTGAGTGTTAAGCTTGTTCCAGTCCATAACTGTCCCTGGGAGAAAACAGAACCAGTGGTGATTACTGGTCAGTCTTCTGTGGACTGGAATCACCCCCAAAATCACAGAGCACATCACAGCAGTGTCATGGCATTTATTATTACAACAGCAGGCTGCTGAACAGCCACTTTACACAACTTATTCCTAGATAGAATACCAGAGCATAAATCAACATAACGCATGAGACTGACCAAGTTCCAGGCCTGCACAAGCTGAATTACTAAGCAAAGCTGTGGTGACCTTTGCCAGGTACCTTTATAAAGTTAGTTAAGTATGTTGGTGATGCCAAGGTTCACTGCATTGTTAGCATGAGCAAAGTATATTCTCAATCAAATCCCGTTAGCTGGAAAAGGACTCTTCATCTCATTTTGAGATGTTTAATGATTTCCTTCACTCACAGCAAATGACTCAGCCTAAGAGGGTCATGCCATGCCACACAGAAACCACCTCTGTTCCTTTCTCAAAGCCTGGGAAGCACCTATTTAAAGACTTTCACACAGAAAAAGTCACTTAAAACAGAGGCAGGGTCACAGCAGTGACTCAGACCACACACACCACCCCCTCAGCAGGCAGCTCAGACTGGCACCTCATTTACCAGCAGTTTCCCCTACTCCAGAGTAAAATACTCCAACCAGGTCCTAATAGGGCCCACAGTCCTCAGAGCCAAGTGAGGTCAAGGAAATAATGGGTTTTTCATGAGCAAGTGGAGGTGAAGATCATGGCTTATGTCAGCAAGTTCTGGTGATGTATCACATTACATAATAAGGAAAGCTCAGTGCTGGGAAGCACTTTCCTCAAGAAGTTACATAACTCTGCAATGTGCTTTAAAAATCATCCTTTCTTGCTTTCAGAGCAAGCAGGAGAGAGGACAGACAACCCTCAGCCCCCTGAGCAGGAGCTGCTCTGATCAGATGCATTTGGGTGGAGATAAGATCGCTGGAGGAAGTTGTCAGATGGGTGAAAAAAAGGCAGGTGAGGGGGAAAAAAAAAAAAAATCACTCCCAGCACATAAAAACACCCAGTGAGGTGAGAGCCTGACACCTATTTTGGAGCAGCAATAGCAGCAGCAGGCTCTCAGCAATGAGTTCCAAGACAGGCACATTCCTACCACCCTAAAGTTGTCACTATATTGCAGGAGAGTAGGAAAAACCACACAAACCACGAAGTTTTCTCTGCTTTTCCAAGGACTGTTGGCTTCCTCTAAGGCATGAGTCCCCCTGGAGATCCTGAGGTGGCACTGATCCCCTTGGCCAGCCCCGAGCCCTGCCCAGGCTCCAGGACACAACTGAGGGATGTGTGCACACACACTGAGCTCATCTCATCTCCCAGAGCTCCCACAGCCCTGCCCCAGGAATGTCAGCAGCTCCAGGGGGGACACAGGGACACTCCACCGAGAGCACAGCCTGCAGTGACCCCTGGTCCTGGCAGCCTGAGGCTGCAGCCATCCCCCACGTTAATGCTGCACAGGACTGCACTGCTGCAACACCTGTGCACAACCAAAACCCCATTTAATCACAGTGCTCTGAAGAGATTTCAGCAAATCTCCTTTTTAGGATTAAAAGCAACCTGTGCTGCTCAACACAGAATCCAGATCCAAGTCCAACCATTCTCTTTTTTTAAGCGCCAAAGGCCAGGAAATTTGTAAGGCACAACACTGGCAACGGGGGAAAGCAGTAGCAGAAATTAATTTCCTTGCCTCCCTCCTTCAGTTCCAGTCACCTGCACATCAGGCTCTGATTAAATATTAAACCAGCACTAAGGTGAGCTCCATCTACAGCAGGACATGGTCAGAGGAGCCTGGCATGGGCCTGGCAAGTTGCATGCCACTTGAAATAAATATGAGCAGGAGGAACTCTTGACCTTTGATTCAAGAGGTCTCTCCTACCTTATGTGAAGTAGTTTTTATCACCCTTTTAGAATTCCCTTGCAGTGCAAGCCAGGAGCAGCTATTGAATTCCATCCACAGTCTCAGATCACTGCCTTCAAAGTTCTCCTCCCAAGCCATTTGGAAAAAAGATCACAGGTAAATTCTTTCACTATTGATTCTCTTCCCTTCCATGCCTGGCACTTTCATCCACAAACACTTGACTGGCACAGCCACAAACACAGCCCACCGGGCAGGGGGAGTGCTCCATGTCAGCACTAACTCTGTACCAGCACTGGTGCCACAACCTCAGCAAACCTGAGATAAAGTCAGCTTCCTCCTTTCCTGAAAGACAAAGTCGTTCTCTCAACCCTTGACAACCTCAAGCACTCAAGAGGTGGTGGACTCAACTAAAAGCTTAAAACAGAACCACGCCTGAAAGCTGAATATAGATTTTACCTTATTCAAATCTAGCTGGTTCATTTGCATTAGATCCCAGCATCCCCCCCTGCACAGCAGGGCCTCACTCTTTGGGTCTCAGTCAGGGAGATCAGCAACAGGAAAGGCTGTGCTAAATGAAGAGGAAAATCCTCCAGGAAGGAACCACAGCAAGGGCCAGACAGCTCCACTTTACTTTTCTGTAATTAGAGCCTGCTCACCTCTATGGCATTACACATCCGAGTTATGTGCATGAATTAAGATACAAGGTGATAGAGGCTGGTTTTGCCTTCAAAAAGATGGGGACAGAGCGTTTGTCAGCAGTGAATTTACCAAGAGTTACACTGAGGGTTTGAGAATCCCCACCCAGCCCTGCCTAGGCGAAGCAGAAAGCCAGGGAGAATGAAGAGACTAAAGCAGATATCCCTTGGAGCGCACACAGCTTCTCCAGCTTGAAGCCAAAATCAAATGCTTCTGCCACAGGCTACACAGAAAAATGGGATGCACAGAAAAGTCAAAATACAGCTATTCTCCACAACACAGAGCCATTAATCACAACTCCCAGTAGCAAATAAAACCCTCAGGGGATATTGCTACAACTGTGAAGTCCTTCCTTGCTGTCACCACAAGGACTTTCCACACAAACAGCCGAACCTGCTCACAAAGGATACCACTGCACAAGCTGGAGAAGGGCAGCCTAAAACACGGGGCACGCACAGCACACACCCTGGGTGCCACCGGATCCTGGCACTCCAGTCAAGAGTTTAAAATAATGATCTGTCAGGGTGCTTTGGATTTGAATAACAATGCTTACATTTCCAGAGGAACACCTGCCTGCCTCACAAGGAAACCATCAGGGGAACAAAGGACCATCAAGCAGAATGTTTCTGAGCCAGCTCCTGCTCTGAATTCCGTGGCCAAAGGAAGGTGAAGTGGCTGTAGCAAGGTGACAGCAAGGATGAAGAGGAATGGCTCAGGGCTCTGCAATCCCCCGAGGTCCCTCCAGACCCAGCACAAGGTCCCAGCTGCAGTGTAGGAGGGGAACCCCCATCTGCAGCCTGCCCTGGGCACATCCCCTGCACTGCCATGCACCTTCCCCTGCAATTCCCTGCACTGAGCACGAGTTCCAGCACAGCACCAGGAGAGCAACCCCAGAGCAGACCTGGCAAACATCCACTGCAGCAGCTCTGGGTGCACCCAAAGGCTCGGGGCCGTGCCTGTCCTACCAAGAAACCATGCTAAAAGAATATTGCTGTCTACCACAACCCATTACAGGTGGGCTTGCTTTCTTCTCGTTTGCCAAGAAGCCATTTTAATTCTAGTGAAATGTAACTTTCTAAATTCAGAAAACCATACCAAGAGATCAGTGCTGCACATTGATGGGACCTGAACTGGAAGACAATAATTCCATTTGTCTGGAATGACTCACATGCATCCCTGACGTTTCAGTGTACTTCCAGGACCATTAACAGCAGAGAGAAGACAACAAAGGAAGATTTTATATTCCCCACGTGTGGGCAGAGAACCATTACATTCACAGAAAAACAATGAAAAACACAATGTTGCTGCAGTGAACCTCTGAAACTGAGGCAACCTGGGCCAGTCAATCAAAGAGAGGTTGTGCCCACCTCACATTAAAGTATTTACTATATTAAAGCGTCCCAGTTCTCACTTGTGACCAGCCCCAGCGAGGTACCCAACTCTACTGCTCAACTCTGCTCAGCCCCAGCATTCCCCCTGAGCGCTGAGATCCCACCTGGCCATGGGAGAGGATTCCATCAGCTCTTCCTGGGACACTCACCTGCAGTGTGTACACCATTTACACCTCCTTAATGAGGGCTCCACTCCACAGCTGTGTCTTATTGACTCAGTGATTATCAACAGCTGCTCTGCTTATTGAAACGTAGCCAGAATTCCAGAGTCCCCTCCTTGTCCCAGGTCACCAGGTGTGTTTCCTTCTGGAGAGGGCCCACGTTTTCCCAACTCTTCCCTTTATCGCTGACATTCCTGGAGAAGCTTTTTTTGTTGTCCTAGATGTCCCTGGCCAGATTTAACTCTACCAGGGGTTCAGATTCCCCAACAGAATCCCTCTCTGAGGACAGTCTCCCTGTGCTCTCCCCATAGCTCCATGTTCCATGCCCAAAAGGAGCAATTAAAAGCTCCCAAATCACCTGCAGTCATTGTGAGCCAGGAGAAAACCAGCAAAGATGGAAAACCCTGACAAACATCAACTCCCAGCTGCATCCCAAACCCTGAAGAAGGCTAGGAGATTGCTTCCCCACCTTCCCCTGCTGCTTTCTTTGCCTCACTACAGAATGAAGTGAATTCACACTTAGTAAATCTGAATTAGTGTGATGCAGTTAGAGATGTAAGGCATGCATGTCTTTGTCTCCACTTGCTTTTTCCGGGGAAGTCTGACTAGAAATCTTATTAACATGCAAATAATGTATATTATATTTCAATCAGTTGCTATAGAGAGCTACTCAGTAGCAGCATTTTTCTTATCTAGCACAGCAGCAAGACTCAGTCTACACAGATACCTCGCAGCAGAATAATTTCTTTCCTGCGAATATTTTAAAACGGCACCACTTGAAAAGAAACTTTCCCCCTGCAATTCAAGACAAAAACTTCGCTCATGAGGGATCTTCAGCTGCATTCACAGCAGCCTTTCCGACGTCTGAGGAGATGCAGAAGGAGCTGAGATGTTGCCATTAGAAACAGGTTCCAGATGTGGCTCCGCAGCTGAGCAGCGGAGAGCGGGGCCAGCAGAGGGAGCACGGCCCGAGCCCAGGAGGCTGCCTCGGGATGGGGATGGGGACCGGGATGGGGACTCCCCCGGGGTCACAGCTCCACACCCGACAGGACACAACAGCGGGGAGAAAGACCCGCGAGTCAGGCACTGCGGTTCTGCTGGGAACACTGCTCTGTTCTGCACCGTGCCACCCTCTTCAAATATTTTGGCCACTTTGCAGCAGACTCAGCTCTGGAGCCAGGCTGGGAGAGCTGGGGGTGGTCACTGGAGAGGAGAAGGCTCCAGGGAGAGCTCAGAGCCCCTGCCAGGGCCTAAAGGGGCTCCAGGAGAGCTGGAGAGGGACTGGGGACAAGGGATGGAGGGCCAGGACACAGGGAATGGCTCCCACTGCCAGAGGGCAGGGACGGATGGGATATTGGGAAGGAATTCCTGGCTGTGAGGGTGAGGAGGCCCTGGCACAGGGTGCCCAGAGAAGCTGTGGCTGCCCCTGGGTCTCTGGCAGTGTCCAAGGCCAGGCTGGATGGGGCTTGGAGCAGCCTGGGACAGTGGGAGGTGTCCCTGCCCATGGCAGGGGTGGAATGGTTTGATTTATGGTCCCTTCCAACCCAAACCAGTCTGGGATTCATCCTCTGATTTTAACATTATTCGTTTTTCCTGCCACAAACCACACAAACAACATCATTAAACGAGTTGGTTTAGAGCCACGAAGGCACCCATGATTTTAAGAGGTTTGTTTGTCTCAAGTGTGCTGTTAAACACCAGCATTTCTCACCCCTGCCGAGCAGCCCATTAAGAGAGATCATTAACTCTGACTTGCCCAGCAATAAAAGAGCCACCAGTTCCCCTGCGCCTTGTGCCAAGGGCAGAGAAGAGGTCAGCAGGAGGGACTGAGGAAACACCTCCTGCCTCTGTCCTCAGCCACAGGGCAATGACCATTGAAAGCAACAATTCCTATCCACATTTCTGGTCAGCAAAACCAGCATCTCTCCCACCGTAGCACAGTAGCTACAACAGCTGAGAATTCCAGTATTTTCGAAAATGCTATGAAGGATCTGGAGAGGAATTCCTAGCACGGAATGTGGGGGAAAAAGCAGCCCAGGGACCGGTAGCCAGCAGGATGCACCATCACATCCATCTCTTCAAACCACGCTGCTCTGCTGCACCACAGCCTGCTCACACTGTCTCCATTTCCAATTCTACAATTCTGCTGAGAAAAAACAGTGCAATTAGGCAGGGATACGGGCAGAAAGGAATTATGACAACCTCATTCATGGGCTCGCTGAGGTAAGATGAAAGGCGAGGGCGCTGGCAGGTACAGCCTGAAAGTATCTGCAGGCTGCAAAACACACAAAAAAAGGTGCAATTAACATAACAGAGAGGGTCTGAGTCGGAATGATGGGATCAAATTAGAATAATGCAAGTGTGGGCTGCACATCAGGAATTACTTCTGACCTGCAAAATCCACTTACCTAAGCAGCTTCCCACACACCTCCTTGGTGCCTGGCATGGGATGACCTCCCTGCACCTGCACGCAGGAGCCTGGGCAGAGCACAGCTCCGCAGAACAAACCCACCTGGCAGAGCTGCCTGCTCGCCCCAAACTGGGGATGGTAACCCCAGCTGAGGCCCCAAACTGGGGCAGCTCTGCCCAGACTGGGGGCTGTAACCCCAGCTGAGCCATGAACTCCAGGGAAATGCAGCACACTGTGATGCTCTGTGGGTCTGCACCACACCACGGCCACCAAGCCCCACTCTGGGCACAACACTGCACCCAGCTCAGCACCACTGACCAGCACATGAACAGCCAACTACTTCTGCTGGGTCTGAAAAATCAAATGAAGCTTTTTGAGATGCTACTTGCAAGGAGGATTTAAGAATTTACTATTTCAATGTTAATAATTTAGTCCCCCATCAGTATGCTGTAGGAAAACACCTTGAAATGCCTAGCTCTTTTTCTTCCAGAGCTTCTGTGATCTGCCCTCAAATCAGCTCTTCCTAAAGACACTTCTTTGGGTCTGCTGTATTTTGCTTCAGGTTTTCAAAAAAGCTGCAACTTATTTTTTTGCCAGAACACACCTTCCCTAAGGACTGAAGGAGAACTTGTCTTCCTAGCAAATAACCAGGGCAAGAAGGATGCCAGGTTCAGAAATGTGCGTGTCTGTTCTTCACCTCCTCCCAAAGGTTTGTCACTTGGAGTGGACAAAGCTCACCATCCCTCACCCAACAGGAAGCTCAGGTCTTCAGAAGAAACACTGACTTTTAGGGTTGACCCCAAAACATTGCTTGATGCACCAACCCAAACTTGCCAAGTTCTGAGAAGCCAAGGACAGGCAAAGGTGCTGCAGTGGGAGCCTCCTTCCACAGGGCCCATCCTGCTCCTCTGGCTGCTGTGGTTTCTGTAAAAACCAGCAAAGACTGGCACTACAGGCCAGGAGAGGCCTTCCCTTGCCCTCCTTGGATGGGGACAGCCAGCAGTGTCCTGCTGTGAGCTCCACATGTGTGTGTGCACAGAGCAGCAGATCCAGGCTGGCTGGGAGAGAAGGGGATGTTCAGACACACACCTGGCTCTCAGAAATCACAGCAGCTCTCACTGGCCCACCAGGCCCCAGGATCCATGCACATTTCCAAGATCTTTTCCAAAAGTGCATCTCTGGAAGGGCTTTTCAGTTTCCTCGAGAGTGAATTCATAAGGAAGGCCATCAAAGCACCAAGAAGCATGAAAATGTACTTTGTTCTTAAAGTTCAGAACACAACTGCAAAGTTGAGAAGCTCAAAAGCTGTGTTCTGTGTCAGCACAATAAAAAGCTTCATCAGAGGAGGATTCCAGATCCTGCGAGTCCTGGTAATCTTCAGGGCTGCTCTGCTCTAAATGGGACATATTTACTTCAAGTTTTGAAACCATCTTTAAAGCTGTTGTGTTACAGGATGGGTTCTTTTCTGCTACACTGGTTTTCCTCTCCCAGAACAACATGTATTTCTGCTGTTCTCTTTCTGGACCATGTTCTCCCACCCCCTCTGACTCCCCAGGAACTTTATTGATACCAGCACTCTGCTCTGTCATCCCTGTGCTCCTGGCACCCCCCTCCCTGCCTTGGTTTATTCATTACACAGCACACATCAGCTTTCAAATGAATTTGTCTTTACGTGTTATCATTTAGCTTAACATTTAGCAGATATTAAGTACAAGAATTTGCCAATATTTCAGAGATCCAAAATAATTCAGCTGAGTTTAGTTAGCAAGTTCACATCTTCTTACACATCCTCACACTATTGATTTCCTGCAGCCTGCCAGCACCACAAATGCCTGTTCTAAGGGATGCTCACCCTGTGCTGCTTTCCAAATCACATTATGAGCCCAAAACGGGGGCTTCAAAAGCAAAAGCACTCCCTTCAGTGTGGAACTCTCACTCTCAGGGCTCAGCAGTCCCACCATTCCAGTTACGGATTGAAAATGAAGTGAAAATGAGGGTTCTTTTAAGTTATTTGAAGGTGCAAGTTTCTGCCCAAAGCTGGAATTACACCATCCCTACCAGCTACAGGGCTGCCAGGACACACAGGACCCTGTAGGAATAACCTGCTCATCCTGGGCACAACGTGTGCTTTCCACATGGATGTATTCCTCATGAGCTGAGCCAGACACACACGCAGAGGTGCATCCTCTGCTAGGGACTGCACTGGCACTGCAGACTTCCAGCCACAAATCACACTTCCCCATGCAGCTGCTGGAGAAACAGGATCCAACAGCACTGCTTCATCTCCACCCCTGCTGCCAAGGAGGCAGAGAAAGCAGAAGCTTGCCCAAGCACGAGCCTACTTCAGCAGATGCTGGGTACCTCCACTTGAGCAGAGAAAACAAAAACAAGCTGCTGCTCGAGTGCGGCGCAAGCAGGGAAATGGGATTTACGTCATTTGAACAGTCTGTCTTAGCAAAGGACATCTCTGGAGGGAGAAAAAAAAAAGCCCTGCTGGTCTCTACACTAATGCAATGTCTGGCCTGCTGCTGAGGCTGTGTGCAGGGCAGCTCCCAGCGCCGGCAGCCACAGGCCAAGTCACAAGCTCAGTTTATGTAGGGCACAACGCAGCCTTCACATGTGACTGTCACCAGAGCAACAACTTCAGCTACTCCACTGCTCCCAGCACACCTCACCCAGACCCAGAGCCTCTCCCAGGCACTCCGGGGGTGGCTTACAGCTCTCTGGGGCTGCCGTGCCCCAGGGAACAAAACCAGCCCTAGATTCATTTAAAATAAATCAGCCAGGCCAGGTGCAGAATTCAGACTGAGCTGCAAACAACAGCCCCTTCAGACTGTTCTGTCTTAGCAGACAACTCTGCTCTGCCTCCTCCTCTGCCACCAGGCACTTTCTCCGTGGAAAAGCAGCACAGTTTTTAACTTGATTAGGATAAGCACAAACATCCCTTCCTAAGCTGCAAGGGGCCAGTGTTGAATTCTCAGACACACAAAACTATCCTTGCATAGGTGTGAGAAAACGCAGTACATCTGGGTTTACACCCAAAAAAAAGAGTGCATTATCAAATTACACCGAGGAGCTGAGCTCAAGAGGCTCTTGCTGCTCCTTAAATGCAAAAAAAAAAAAAGGATTCACTCAAAATTAGTCTTATGCAACTCAGAGTTGAACACCTTAATGAGTTAAACACCTATTGTCATCTTCCTTATGCTGATTCATCACATCTAACAAAGCCTTGTAATCAATTATTCTCATTTCCACCGGTGCATTTTAATGTTGATTTGCTCTCAGCAAATCCTTGTAAAATTAGTGAGACCACCCCCAAACCTTTTTTGGTCTGTCCTTGTAGGGTAAGGAGTGCACCTGCACCTGCTCACCCAGCCCTCTGCTCCTCCCTGCCTTCTTCCATCAGCAACCGGCACAAAAGAAACTTTTCTTCCACTTTTTTCCCCAATTTCTGGGATTTTCTGGAAGTGCATAAACCAGATTATTTTTACATATTTATGTACATATTATTGGACTGAGTTTCTTTTTTCCAGAAGTCTATCTCAGGGCTCTTTAACAGTTTCCCTCCTCACAAGCTACACAATTTCTATAACTACACCAGCTTTTCCAAATTATTTAAGGAGTCTTCACCTGTGTATTCCTTCCATTGTAAGAACTGAAAACTTTTAGGACTTGTGGGGCTTTTTGTTGTTTTGGTTGTCAGGTTTCTTTACTATCTTTTATTAAGTGTAAGACCTAACCAGCGCCATATTATCTCGTATAACTTTTCCATACTTCCTTTTATGCAAGTTAACCACATCTGGCAGTATGGATCCCCTGTCAGGGAGCCACAGCCACCTCACACAGGTGAAGCTGCTGCAGGACAGGAGTCTAAGCAGTTTAGAAAAATTGTCCTAGTTAAGGTACAAGACAACTTCTAAAAGCCCCAGTGTATTTGACTAGAAGCCCGGTTTCCTTTAAAAAGGATTCCATTCTTTTTAGCTTTGAAGTATGAAAGTGTCAGGAAGAGCAGTGGTCACTGCCCATTTCAGCATCACTAGCACCTGACACTGAACTTCAGCAAACAAGGGATCCCCATGTCCCACCCAAACATCCCCAAGCTGAATGGGACAATTAGGTCTCAGGAAACTGAGGCTGAGCTTCTGAAAGTGAAGCTACAGACCCCTGGAACCTGCAGGTTGGGCTGTCAGGAAGCTGAGGGAACTGTGGCATTGGGAGAAGTCTTTAAAACAAGGGTATTATTCTCTATTTTCCAAGCTGGAGACTTCCTCCGTATTTTGTATCCAGCCAGAGAATAAAGTGATGCCATGAGTGGCTCCTGTCCCTGCTCCTGGACAGCCTGGGGCCTCAGCAGCCACTGCCAGAGCCCCTGTGCCAGGCCCAGGGGTGTGACCCAGCCAGGCAGGCAGGGCCACCTGCAGAGAAGGGGCTCCCTCCCAAGGGAGAACAAGTTTGGGGAAGGAGAGGGGACAACAGGACTGCTCAGATGAAGGTGGCCCTGAAGCTGTGGCTCCCCAGGCAGGCACGTGGGCCAAGGGCCCGGCCAGATGCACAGCTCTGACTCCCAGCTTCCCCACTAAGCCCCCAGGCTATGCCTCAAAGCAATACAACTCTGCCATAAATATCCCAGATTAATTCTGATCCCAGCATCAAATCCACTTAAGAGACTTAAAAGCCTCCGAGTCCCCAGAGCTGCCTGCCCAAGGAGGGCTCTGCAAATGAGTTCTGGGCTGCAGAGGAGAAATATTATCAAACAAGGCAAGCCATTTGTACAATTTTTGGTAATGTCGTTTACAGGAGACAAATGGGACAAGATAGCTGAGTTGACATCTTGTACTACAAGCACAGCCACAGAAATTCTCAGGTACTGGACATGGATACACAGGATAGGATTCGTGTAAATATTCCATGTTTTCTGGAAACAGCCCTTTCTCCTTAAGGGATTGATTGATTGATTGACTGATATACGACAGCATGCTCTCCAGTTTATTAAAGGAGCTATTTACTTTCAGAGAGACATCTCTGTTTATAAAAAAGACTAAAGTGATTACCCCAGCATGACAGGAAAAAAAGCCCTGTTAACACTGACAGCAAGAAGGGCGCTGGGGAGGCAGAGCCACTTCCCTTCCCAGTCTGCTCCCCTGGCCAGGGGCAAGGCTTGGGAACAGGAGCAGGCAAAGGGGACACTGAGTGACCAGCGACCCTTCCGAAGCCTCCATAGCAGTGCTGAGAAAACGCTGCTCCGGAGCACCGGCACCCCCGACCCCGAGCACGGCAGCAGCACTTCCACCCTGCCGGCGGGAGCTCCCGGGATACCGGGATCCCCTGCCCGACACCGCTCTTCGGAGGGAGACGCGGCCGAGCCCAGCGGGGCTGCCCGAGCCGCTGCTCCGGGCCCCGGCACTTCCGACCGAGCGAGCGGTGCCTCCCGAGCGGGACGGGCATCCCGGGCATCCCGGGCATCCCGCGGCCGGAGCGCGGCCCGGGGCTCGCCCTCCCTCCGGCGATGCCGTATCCCGCATCCCGGGGGCTGGCGGCGGCGGGGAGCCAACGCGTCTGTATTTATAAACCTAAGGAATTCGAGCGCAGCGGATCACAAACAGCCCATTGTGCTGTGTCAAGCAGCGAAGTGGGCTCGTAATCCCATGCATGCTTTTCCCACTCCGCTCCGGAAAAGCCAAGCCTTAAATACTTTTCCAGAAGTAAAAACACGCCGGGAAAGCGCCGAGCTCAGTTCTTGCTATTCCCGAATCCCTGCTGCTTCGGAACCGCGCAACTAAGCGGCTTTTCCCAGCGCTGGGGAAACGCAGACGATTAATTACAGCTTAGAGAGGCTGGAATAGATGCGGCGGCCGGGAGCGAAGGCGGCCCGAACGGGGCGAGCTGTCGCTGGCCCGGGCCAGCCAGCCGGTGGCGAGCGGCCAATGTTTACTGACCCCTGGCCGGGTCACTTTCGATAGCGGCCGGAGCCAAGGGCCGCTCCTCCGGAGCGCCGCGGGGCATCGCCGGGAGGCGAGCGGCTCCCCACGCTGGGTACCCCCGGTCCCCACGGCGCTCGGACCGGCAGCGAACACGCCACGGGGAGAAAGGCAGGGCTCGCCCCGCTGCTCCCAGCGCCCCGCTGCCGCGGCTCTGCCCAGGGCATCCCCCGAGGGCCCGGAGCGGCGGTGGCCGCAGGGACAGCCACGGGCACGGCGGGCGGGGCAGCCGGGGAGCCCCGGCTCGAAACCCCCCGGGACCCCGGCCAGGGAGCGAGCGAGACACGGGCACCCGCACGGGGTAGAGAACAGAGGCTGGGGCCACCCCTCCGCGCCCCACCGCTGTCCCCCGAGGCGCCCGGGGCTGGCTGGCCCCGGGGCACGCCCCGCAGGGAGTCCCGCTGCCCAGCTCCAGCTCCGAAGCTCCAGCTTCGGGCAGCCGAAGGCGGCAGGGGAAAGGGAAGGAAAACCCCCTCCGCGAAAAAGGGGCAAAGAAAGGCGATCAGCGCTTACTTCTCGTGCCTGGCGTTCTCCTGGATGGCGCTCAGCACCCCCGGGGGCGCGGGGGGGACGCCCTGCTGGAGCCGGCATGTGGCCAGGTGCCGGTGATGCTCGTCCTGCAGGCAGGCATTTTCGTGGTACAACTTGGCCACTTGCTGCTCCAGCTCGTCTATCCTCCGCTTCTGCTTCTCCAGCAGCTCCTGCTGCGTCTCGATAATCTTGTTCAGCTCCTTCAGGTACTCGGCCGCCTTGCTGGGGTTCTCGGCGGGGCTCTCCATGGCCGGCCCGCACCTCCGCGGCGCGGGGGGGGCAGGCGCCGGCCAGCGCGCTCCGCTGGCAACTTAAGCGAGAGGGGAGGAATAAATACCCGGGCGGAAAGCGGCGCCCCGCGGCCCCGCGCGTCCCCTCCTAGAGCCGCGGCTGCCCGGGCGGGCGGCGGCCCCGCGCCGCCATTGCTGCCGCTCGGCCCCCGC